>BLSH010493368.1:85483-129142 GCA_018402905.1 Glandirana rugosa
GTGGTCTCGGACGTCTCAAGGGGCGTGGGGGTCTCAGTGGAACTGTGCAGACTCTGGGGGTGCGGGGAACTCTGCAGGCTCTGGTGGTGCGGGGAACTCTGCAGACTCTGGGGTTGAGGGGGACTCTGGGGTAGAGGGGAACTCTACAGACTCTGGGGTTGAGAGGAACTATGCAGACTCTGGGGTAAAGTGGAACTGTGCAGACTCTGGGGGTGTAGGGAACTCTGCAGGCTCTGGGGTTGAGTGAAACTATGCAGACTCTGGGGTAAAGTGGAACTGTGCAGACTCTGGGGTAGAGGGGGACTCTACAGACTCTGGGGTAGAGGGGAACTCTACAGACTCTGGGGTAGAGTGGAATTCTGCAGACTCTGGGGGTGCAGGGAACTCTACAGACTCTGGGGTAGAGGGAAACTCTACAGACTCTGGAGTAGAGTGCAACTCTGCAGACTCTGGGGTAGAGGGGAACTCTACAGACTCTGGGGTAAAGTGGAACTGTGCAGACTCTGGGGGTGCAGGGAACTGTGCAGAATCTGGGGTAGAGGGGAACTCTACAGACTTTGGGGTAGAGGGGAACTCTACAGACTTTGGTGTAGAGGGGAACTCTACAGACTTTGGGGTAAAGTGGAACTGTGCAGACTCTGGGGTAGAGGGGAACTCTGCAGACTCTGGGGTAGAGGGGAACTCTGCAGACTCTGGGGTAAAGTGGAACTGTGCAGACTCTGGGGTAGAGGGGAACTCTACAGACTCTGGGGTAAAGTGGAACTGTGCAGACTCTGGGGTAGAGGGGAACTCTGCAGACTCTGGGGTAGAGGGGAACTCTGCAGACTCTGGGGTAAAGTGGAACTGTGCAGACTCTGGGGTAAAGTGGAACTGTGCAGATTCTGGGGTAGAGAGGAAATCTACAGACTCTTGGAGTAACTGTAATGTTTGTAGTACGTGTGAAATGTCCTACGTGTTTCCTTTTTCAGGGTCAAAGTAACATTCCCTAATATCTGATCCTATTTTGCAAAACCAACACATTTTAACATGTAACATGAAAAATAAAAAATTGTAACCCCAGTTCAGAAAGCTTAAGAACAGAAGCAGATCCCGGTAAGAACAACATGAATTAAAAGTATTAAATGTATTCATTGTCATATACACTATATTATCAAAAGTTTTGGGACGCCTGCCTTTACACGCACAGGAACTTTAATGGCCTCCCAGTCTTAGTCCATAGGGTTCAATATTGAGTTGTCCCACCCTTTGCAGCTATAACAGCTTCAACTCTTCTGGGAAGGCTGTCCACAAGGTTTAGGAGTGTCTATGGGAATGTTTGACCGTTCTTCCAGAAGCTCATTTAGGAGGTCAGGCACTGATGTTGGATGAGAAGGCCTGGCTCACAGTCTCCGCTCTAATTCATCCCAAAGGTGTTCTATCAGGTTGAGGTCAGGACTCTGTGCAGACCAGTCAAGTTCCTCCACCGAAATTTGCTCATCCATGTCTTTATGGACCTTGCTTTGGGCACTGGTCCAAACCATTTGGTGAAGGGGGGGTTATGGTGTGGGGTTGTTTCTCAGGGGTTGGTCTTGGCCCCTTAGTTCCAGTGAAGGGAACTCTGAAGGCGTCAGCATACCAAGACATTTGGACAATTTCATGCTCCCAACTTTGTGGGAAGAGTTTGGGGATGGCCCCTTTCTGTTTCCACATGACTGAGCACCACTGCACAAAGCAAGGTCCATAAAGACTTGGATGAGCAAGTTTGGGGTGGAGGAACGTGACTGGCCTGCACAGAGTCCTGACCTCAACCCGATAGAAGACCTTTGGGTATTTGAAAAACCGCTGTGACATAAAAATTGCAACGGCCACTTTTTTTATTCTCTAGGGTCTCGGCTAAAAAAAAAAATTATATGTAATGTTTGGGGGTTCTAAGTAATTTTTTTTTTAGCAAAAAATACAGATTTTTACTTGTAAACAGAAAGTGTCAGAGAAGGCCTGGTCTTTTGTGCCTATAAAAGGGTGGCATTGGTTGATGTCCCCCATGGCAGTGCTTGGCTTCCCACACCAATAGCTTGCTTGTTAGCCATACAAATGGCCAGAATTGGAGAACAAGATTTGCCCCCCCCCCCCCATAGACTTCGGTGGAGTTTGCCGCAATTCAAGTAAAATTTGCAAACCGGCAGGTCCTCTCATTCTTATGGCCAACCTTTAATGGTGGCACATTGACCCTGAGATCTTCCACTGGACCCATCCTACTGCCAATGTTTGTTGCTGAAGTCGGCATGGCTTTGTGTTGGGTTATTTTGGTGTTTTTGGCTATTTATGATCCCTACTGGTCATCTATTTATTGGACAGCTCGGTGTTACACCTGGTGAAGTAAATGCGCCAGCGCCATACCTGGCTGGATGATGTCCTGGGTTCACTCATGTCTGGCTCCTCCAGTTCCGGGAGGGAGTCCTCATTGCTTTCTGTGTCATTACACGAGCCTGCGCCAAACACAGAGGACAGGATATTAGTGAATGATATCAGCGCTCGTCCTGGACTTACACATCGTCTGCTTTATAATCTACCTGTATCTAGCTAGGGTCATCCATACACGGGTAGACTGGGGAGACCCCAGAGATCGTTGATCCAGGGAAGATCCAATTGTCTCCTGAGGGATCAGGAATCAATTTTCTTTTCCCCACTGGAACAGTCTTGGCACCAGACTGCCTATTTAAGTAACAGAGCTGAGCCAGGAAGGGTGGTCTTCAGCTGTTACTCTGCAACTTGAACCTAAACCTGACATCTGCTTTCCCATTGCTGGCCTGGCCTGCTTTTGGACTTGCCTATGCTCTGCCTTTTGCTATTGATTTTGGCCAGTTCCTACCCACAGCTTGCCTCTGTTGATCCCCAGGTTTGACCTCGCTAGTTCCTGAGCATGCCTTGTCTCTGCCGATTCCTATTTTTGGCCTTGGTCAGTTCCCAACCACAACTTGTCTCTGCTGATTCACAGTTTTTGACCTCTGCTAGTTCCTGACCCTTGGCTTTTCTCTGCTGATTCCTAGTTTTGACCTCGGCTAGTTCCTGACCACAGCTTGCCTCTGCTGATTCCCAGGTTTGACCTCGCTAGTTCCTGAGCATGGCTTGTCTCTGCTGACTCCCAGTTTTTGGCCTCAGCAAGTTACTGACCATAGCTTATCTCTGCTGATTCACAGTTTTTGACCTCTGCTAGTTCCTGACCATAGCTTGTTGCTGCTGATTCCCAGTTTTTGACCTCTGCTAGTTCCTGACCATAGCTTGTTGCTGCTGATTCCCAGTTTTTGACCTCTGCAAGTTCCTGACCACAGCTTGTCACTGCTGATTGCCAGTTTTTGACCTCTGCTAGTTCCTGACCCTTGGCTTATCTCTGCTGATTCCCAGTTTTGACCTCTGCTAGTTCCTGACTCTTGGTTTGTCTCTGCTGATTCCCAGTTTTGGCCTTGCCTAGTTCCTGAACACAGCTTGCCTCTGCTGATTCCCAGGTTTGACCTCGTTAGTTCCTGAGCATGGCTTGTCTATGCTGATTCCAATTTTTGACCTTGGCCAGTTCCCGACCACAATTTGTCTCTGCTGATTCCCAGTTTTTGGCCTCAGCATATTACTGACCATAGCTTATCTCTGCTGATTCACAGTTTTTTTTTACCTCAGCTAGTTTCTGATTTACATGCTTGTCACTGCTGATTGCCAGGTTTTTACCTCTGCTAGTTCTTGACCCTTGGCTTATCTCTGCTTATTCGAAGTTTGACCTCTGCTAGTTCCCGACCCTTGGCTTGTCTCTGCTGATTCACAGTTTTGACCTCTGCTAGCTCTTGACTCTTGGCTTGTCTCTGCTCATTCTCAGTTTTGACCTCTGCTAGTTTCTGACTCTTGGCTTGTCTCGGCTGATTCCCAGTTTTGACCTCACCTAGTTCCGGACCACAGCTTGTCTCTGCGGATTCACAGGTTTGACCTCGCTAGTTCCTGACCACAGCTTGTCGCTGCTGATTCACAATTTCTGAACTCTGCTAGTTCCTGAGCATGGCTTGTCTCTGCTGATTTCCAGTTTTGACCTCTGCTAGTTCCTGACCCTTAGCTTGTCTCTGCTGATTCCCAGTTTTGACCTTGCCTAGTTCCTGACCACAGCTCGCCTCTGGTGATTCCCAGGTTTGACCTTGCTAGTTCCTGAGCATGGCTTGTCTCTGCCGATTCCTATTTTTGACCATGGCCAGTTTACGATCACAACTTGTCTCTGCTGATTCCCAGTTTTTGGCCTCAGCGAGTTACCGACCGTAGCTTATCTCTGCTGATTCACAGTTTTTGACCTCTGCTAGTTCCTGACCACAGCTTGTCGCTGCTGATTCCCAGGTTTTGACCTTGGCTAGTTCTTGACCACAGGTTGTCACTGCTGATTCCCAGTCTTTGACCTCTGCTAGTTTCCTTGGCTTGACTGATTCCTAGTTTTGACCTCTGCTAGTTCCTGACCCTTGGCTTGTCTTTGCTGATTCCCAGTTTTGACCCAGACTGGTTCCTGACCACAGCTCATCTCTGCTGATTCCTGGTTTTTGACCTCAGCTAGTTCCTGACCCTGACTTGTTTTTGCTGATTCCCTGGTTTGACTTTTGCTTGCCTCCCAGCTATGACTCTGTTTGCTATCTTGTCTGCTCTCAGTCTCCTTGGCTACCGACCACTGCCTGTCCAGACTATGCTTCCTACCTGCTGAGTGTTCCAGTGTACTGGTCAGCTGACTTCCAGTCTACCTCTTCCTGAAGACCTTCCTGGTGGTCTGCCAAGCACCTGACAGCCAAGCCTGCTTCCAGAAGGGAGCATTTGTGGCCTGGACATCCGGCACCTGTGCCACTCTGTGCTCTCTCATACTGTATGCTACACTCCAGGAGTGCCTGGACCAGGGCTGTAAGGGAAGCCTTCTTCATCTCAGCCTCTAGCCAGATACATGATACAAGTACTGGCTCACAATTGGCATTCCAATTCATACCAAAGGTGCTCAATAGGGTTGAGGTCAAGCAGTGCCAGGGCAAGCTCATCCAGCAGCCAGGGCAAAGATGCCAAACTGCGCCCACCCATTCATGATGTGCAAGCATAGGGGATCCTATACCCAGCAGTCACTTGCTTGTCAAAATCACTGTGCAGCTCAGTTTTAACATTGGGCACATGCTTGTGTTGAAGGCTCTCTCCTCCACTCATGGCTGTCTCCTGGACACTTCTGTGCTCAGTGGTGCGGCTGTGCTCTCTCTCCCACTCATCCTTTCTGCTAGTGCAGCTCCTGGGTGTCTGTGAACACTGCTGCCTGTTTGTTAATACATAAGCACTGCACTGGGAGGAAGGGGAGCAAAAACATGGCCAACACTGCCTATCAGCTCTTTCCTCCTCTACTTGCTGCTCCCAGCGCTGGGTTGACAGGAAATAGTGATGCCATTGTCAATACTCTTGTCAGCCTTTTAACAGAAGGAAGGTGTCTCCATCCCTACAGTAAACCATTGCCCCCCAGACAGCTGCCCCCTCCCGCCCACCCATAGTCCCGGCCCTGGGGTCAGGGTTCTGAGCAGGACACTCAAGTTCCTCTATGCACCAAACTCATAAAACAAAGTCTTTATGGAGCTGGCTTTGTACACGGGACAATTGTCTACAATGCCTTTGTATGTTGTAGTTTTACCAGTATCCTCCACCGGTAACAGCTGAACTCCACCTACTTTTGGTCGTATAGGTAAGTGTGATGGTCAGGTGTGCACAAAGTGTTGGCCTTGCCATGTCTCTGAGGGGCAGAAATGGGAAATTGGCTAAGCTTATACTAGTGTGGCAGGCAGGAGGTCATCTAAGGACCACAATCTTTGTCCAGTCCTAACCTCTTTTGTCCCCCTTCCCCAATGCCTGGGTTGTGTTACCTCTATGACTCAGCATTTCACAGCCGCGCTGCCTCAGGAGCGGTTTGGTGATGCCCAGAAGGGTCATCTCGGATGTGTCCCTCAGGAGAGGCATCTCTTGGCCCCGGGAGGTCAGCTCACTGTCACTGGATGAACTAGGCTCAGATGGGGGGCAGGTCAGTTGGATTTTCTTTCCCACTTTCTCTTGGAGTGGAATGGCTCGGGGGCACCGGCTAGTCACCGGGGTTTCTGTGCTTTGGACGGTGGCAGTAGCGCTGCTTTCTGGAACTGCTGAAATATAAAAATAAAAAAATGACAAAGGGATAATTGCCTTACTTTCATCAAGGGATCCTAAGATCTTCTGGACAATACGAGTATACAGAGTATCCAGAGGTGGCTCTCTAATTAGGCAAATTAGGCGGTCGCCTAAGGCCTCGCACTCACAAGGGCCTCGCAACCGCCTAATTTGACACTGACACCAGCACCAAGATAGTACTGACACCAGCACCATAAAGCTCCTAATATATGCAATTTATGTAGTTAATCTTTTTATTGCTTGAATTATTTTTCCCATTATAGGCGCGAGTAGGGCCTGATGTCTAGGTTTTTCCTAAGGCCTCACAAAGCCTAGAGCCGCCTCTGAGAGTATCCTAAAAGAAAAATAACCTTCTATTGTTCAGATTTGACGTGCAGCATATGTGTGGTAGAGGGACTTTTTCTCATGCTGAAAAATATCTGTATGCAGTAATAAGTTCTTCAGACGTCTGGAAGTGTACATTGCTCTGAATAATTGGGACCATTAAAGCGCGACACCATTGTTTTCCATTTCTGGCCAGGCAGGGTTGCCAACCTCCCAATGTGAAAATTACTGACATTTCACCAAAGATTTACTGACGGAGCCAATTATTTTACTGACATGACACAAAAAATGTACTAACAGAGCTCCCCTTTACACCACAGCCCACGGAGTTCCCCTTTGCATCAAACTCCACAGAGTTCCCCTTTACATCCCAGTCCACAAAGTTGTCCCTTACATCTGAGTGCACAGAGTTCCCCTTTACATCAGACTCCAGAGTCCCCCTTTACATCCCAGTCCACAAATTTCTCCCTTACATCTAAGTGCACACAGTTACATCACAGTCTGCAGGGTTCACCATTACAGTGCAAGGGGGGATTCTATGAACCCTGATGTAAAGGGAAACTCTGATGTAAAGGGGAACATTATGGCCACTGTTGTAAAAGGGAACTCTGATGTAAGGTGGTTTCTGGCGCCCAGAACCCCCCCTACATCATGGTCCGCAGCTTTCCCCTCTACATCAGAGTTTCCAGTTATGTCATGGTCTACAGCAGGGATATGCAATTAGCGGACCTCCAGATGTTGCAGATCTACAAGTCCCATGAGGCATAGCAAGACTCTGACAGCCACAAGTATGACACCCAGAGGCAGAGGCATGATGGGACTTGTAGTTTTGCAACAGCTGGAGGTCCGCTTATTGCATATCCCTGGTCTACAGCATTGCCCATTACATCAGAATTCCCCTTTACGTCAGGGTCATCAGAGTTCCCCTTTGCACTGTAAAGGGGAATCCTGCAGACTCTAATGTAAAGGGGATCTGTGGGGATACTGATTTAAGGGGGAACGCCAGGAACTCTGATGTGGGGGGAGGGCTCTGGTGACCACAGACTACCTTCCGCTTTGTGAATACATTAAGGTAATTGCCTTATTGCCTTTACTTTTTCCAATAAAATCAGATTGAACACAAAATAAAAAAAAATATATACTTACTAGACATGGAGTCCAGCGTTGTCTTGCTTGAAGCAAAAGATCTCCCTTTGCCCTTCTTCTCCAGCGCTGCCATCTTTAATCGAGATCCCATGCATGTGCAGACACGATGTGAGTCTTTGCCAGTTCTGAGGATACCAGTCTATGCCACCTGGCAGAGAAGTCTATGGGTACCAGCCTAAGGGACCTGTCAGAGAAGTCTATGGGTACCAGCCTATGGGACCTGGCAGAGAAGTCTATGGGTACCAGTCTACGGGACCTGGTAGAGAAGTCTAAGGCTGCACCACCTTATGGGAACCTGGCAAAGAAGTCTATGGCAGCACCAGTCTATGGGACCTGGCAGAGAAGTCTATGGGTACCAAGCTATGGGACCTGGCAGAGAAGTCTATGGCAGCACCAGTCTATGGGACCTGGCAGAGACGTCTATGGGTACCAAGCTATGGGACCTGGCAGAGAAGTCTATGGCAGCACCAGTCTATGGGACCTGGCAGAGAAGTCTATGGGTACCAGTCTACGGGACCTGGCAGAGAAGTCTAAGGCTGTACCACCTTATGGGAACCTGGCAAAGAAGTCTATGGCAGCACCAGTCTTTGGGACCTGGCAGAGAAGTCTATGGGTACCAAGCTATGGAACCTGGCAGAGAAGTCTATGGCAGCACCAGTCTATGGGACCTGGCAGAGACGTCTATGGGTACCAAGCTATGGGACCGGCAGAGAAGTCTATGGCAGGACCAGTCTATGGGACCTGGCAGAGAAGTCTATGGCTGTACCACCTTATGGAGATCTGGCAGAGAAGACTATGACAGTACCACTTAATGGGACCTGGCAGAGAAGTATTACTAGACAATGGAGTCCAGTGTTTTTTTGCTTTAAGCAAAAGCTCTCCCTTTGCCCTTTTTTTTTTTTTTTTTCTAGTGCGACCATTTTAATTGAGGTCTGGTGCATGTGGAGACATGCTGTGAGGCTTTACCAGGTCTGAGGGTAAAACTCTATGGAAAATCTATGACAGTACCAATCTATGGGTTCTGGCAAAGAAGTCTATGGCTGTACCACATTATGGGGACCTGGCAGAGAAGTCTTTGGCAGTACCAGTCTATGGGACCTGGCAGAGAAGTCTATGGGTACCGTACCAGTCTTTGGTACCCGGCAGAGACATCTATGGCAGTACTAGTCTATGGGACCTGGCAGACATACCTGCACATGTGCCAGATTCCCAGATAATGTGCAGACATGCTCTATCTCTCTTCCAATTCTCTGACAGACACGCAACTTGTGTGTGCAGATGAGCGACGTCTTGCAAGCAACTTCTGTAGGAGGCTGCATCCCAGGAGGCATTTGTGAGACACATCCCATGGGGGTGCAGAAAGATGTGGCATATTTGCGCATGCAGGGGGCTGGAACATCATTCTGGCCTAGGCTGCGGCCAAGAAGTAAATATTCTATGGGACCTGACAGAGAAGTCTATGACAGTACCAATCTATGGGACCTGACAAAAAAGTTTATGGTAGTGCCAGTTTATGGGATCTGGCAGAGAAGTCTATGGCAGTACCAGTCTATGAGACCTGACAGAAAAGTCTATGGCACTACCAATCTATGGGACCTGACAAAGTTTATGGCAGTGCCAGTTTATGGGATCTGGCAGAGAAGTCTATGGCAGTACCAGTCCATGAGACCTGACAGAAAAGTCTATGGCACTACCAATCTATGGGACCTGACAAAGTTTATGGCAGTGCCAGTCTATGGGACCTGGCAGAGAAGTCTATAGCAGTACCAGTCTATGGGAACTGGCAGAGAAGTCAATGGCAGTACCAGTCTAAGGGAATGTGTCAAAGAAGTTGATGGCAGTAGCAATCTATGGGATCTGGCAGAGACCTCTATGGGTATCAGTCTATGGGATCTGGCAGAGATGTCTATGGGTATCAGTCTATGGGACCTGGCAGAGAAGTCTATGGCAGTACAGTCTATGGGATCTGACAGAAAAGTCTATTGCAGTGTCAGTCTATGGGACCTGGCAGAGAAGTCTATGGCAGTGGCAGTCTGTGGGATCTGACAGAGATATCTATGGCAGTACCAGTCTATGTGATCTGGCAGAGAAGTCTATGGCAGTCCCTGTCTATGGGAGCTGGCAGTACTAGTCTATCGGACCTGGCATAGCAGTCTATGGCAGTACCAGCCTATTGGACCTGGCAGAAAAATCTATGGCAGTACCAGTCTATGGGACCTGACAAAAAAGTTTATGGCAGTATCAGTCTATGGGATCTAGCAGAGAAGTCTATGGCAGTACCAGTCTATGAGACCTGGCAAAGAAGTCTATGGCAGTACCAGTCTATGTGACCTGGCAGAGAAGTCAATGGCAGTACCAGTCTATGGGACCTGGCAGAGAAGTGTATGTCAGTACCAGTTTATGGGACCTGGCAGAGAAGTCAATGGCAGTACCAGTCTATGGGACCTGGCAGAGAAGTCTATGTCAGTACCAGTCTATGGGATCTGGCAGAAAAGTCTATGTCAGTACCAGTGTATGGGACCTGGCACAGAAGTCTATGTCAGTACCAGTCTATGGAATCTGGCACAGAAGTCTATGTCAGTACTAGTCAATGGAATTTGTCAAAGAAGTTGATGGCAGTAGCAGTCTATGGCATCTGGCAGAGACGTCTATGGGTATCAGTCTATGGGACCTGGCAGAGAAGTCTATGGCAGTACAGTCTATGGGATCTGACAGAAAAGTATATTGCAGTGTCAGTCTATGGGACTTGGCAGAGAAGTCTATGGCAGTACCAGTCTGTCAGACCTGGCAGAGAAGTCTATGGCAGTAGCAGTCTGTGGGATCTGACAGAGATATCTATGGCAGTACCAGTCTATGGGATCTGGCAGAGAAGTGTATGGCAGTACCTGTCTATGGGACCTGGCAGAGAAGTCTATGGTAGTACTAGTCTATTGGACCTGGCATAGCAGTCTATGGCAGTACCAGTCTATTGGACCTGGCAGAAAAATCTATGGCAGTACCAGTATATGGGACCTGACAAAAAAGTCTATGGAACTACCAATCTATGGGACCTGACAAAAAAGTGTATGGCAGTATCAGTCTATTGGACCTGGCAGAGAAGTCTATGGCAGTACCAGTCTATGGGACCTGGCAGAGAAGTCAATGGCAGTACCAGTCTGTGGGACCTGGCAGAGAAGTGTATGTCAGTACCAGTCTATGGGACCTGGCAGAGAAGTCTATGTCAGTACCAGTTTGTGGGACCTGGCAGAGAAGTTTATGTCAGTACCAGTTTATGGGACCTGGCAGAGAAGTCTATGTCAGTACCAGTTTGTGGGACCTGGCAGAGAAGTGTATGTCAGTACCAGTCTATGGGACCTGGCAGAGAAGTGTATGTCAGTACCAGTCTATGGGACCTGGCAGAGAAGTCAATGGCAGTACCAGTCTGTGGGACCTGGCAGAGAAGTGTATGTCAGTACCAGTCTATGGGACCTGGCAGAGAAGTCTATGTCAGTACCAGTTTGTGAGACCTGGCAGAGAAATGTATGTCACTACCAGTTTATGGGACCTGGCAGAAAAGTCTTTGGCAGTACAGTCTATGGGATGTGACAGAGAAGTCTATTGCAGTGTCAGTCTATGGGACCTGGCAGAGAAGTCTATGGCTGTACCAGTTTATTGGACCTGGCAGAGAAGTCTATGGCGGTACCAGTCTATGGGATCTGACAGAGATATCTATGGCAGTACCAGTCTATGGGATCTGGCAGAGAAGTCTATGGCAGTACCTGTCTATGGGACCTGGCAGAGAAGTCTATGGCAGTACTAGTCTATCGGACCTGGCATAGCAGTCTATGGCAGTACCAGCCTATTGGACCTAGCAGAAAAATCTATGGCAGTACCAGTCTATGGGACCTGACAAAAAAGTCTATGGCACTACCAATCTACGGGACCTGACAAAAAATTTATGGCAGTATCAGTCTATGGAATATGGCAGAGAAGTCGATGGCAGTACCAGTCTATGGGACCTGGCAGAGAAGTCAATGGCAGTACCAGTCTATGGGACCTGGCAGAGAAGTCAATGACAGTACCAGTCTATGGGACCTGGCAGAGAAGTGTATGTCAGTACCTGTCTCTGGGATCTGGCACAGAAGTCTATGTCAGTGCCAGTCTATGGGACCTGGCAGAGAAGTCTATGTCAGTACTAGTCTATGGAATGTGTCAAAGAAGTTGATGGCAGTACCGTCTATGGGATCTGACAGAGAAGTCTATTGCAGTGTCAGTCTATGGGTCCTGGCAGAGAAGTTTATGGCAGTACCAGTCTGTCGGACCTGGCAGAGAAGTCTATGTCGGTACCAGTCTTTGGGATCTGACAGAGATGTCTATGGCAGTACCAGTCTATGGGATCTGGCAGAGAAGTCTATGGCAGTACCTGTCTATGGGACCTGGCAGAGAGGTCTATGGAAGTACTAGTCTATCGGACCTGGCAGAGAAATCTATGGCAGTACCAGTCTATGGGACCTGGCAGAGAAGTCTATGGGTACCAGCCTATGGGACCTGACAGAAAAGTCTATGGCAATACTAGTCTACGGGATCTGGTAAAGGAGTCTATGGCAGTACCAATCTATGGGACCTGGCAGAGAAGTCTATGGCTGTACCATTGTATGGAGATCTGGCAGAGAAGACTATGACAGTACCAGTTAATGGGACCTGGCAGAGAAGTATTATTAGACAAAGGAGTCCAGTGCTTTTTTGATTGAAGCAAAAGCTCTCCCGTTGCCCTTTTTTTCTAGTGCCGCCATTTTAATTGAGGTCTGGTGCATGTGGAGACATGCTGTGAGCCTTACCGGGTCTGAGGGTACCACTCTATGAAAAATCTATGACAGTACCAATGTATGGGATCTGGCAAAGAAGTCTATGGCTGTACCACATTATGAGGACTTGGCAGAGAAGTCTTTGGCAGTACCAGTCTATGGGACCTGGCAGAGAAGTCTATGGGTACCAGCCCATGGGACCTGACAGAAAAGTCTATGGCAATACTAGTCTATGGGATCTGGTAAAGGAGTCTATGGCAGTACAAATCTATGGGACCTGGCAGAGAAGTCTATGGCTGTACCACTTTATGGAGATCTGGCAGAGAAGACTATGACAGTACCAGTTTATGGGACCTGGCAGAAAAGTATTACTAGACAATGGAGTCCAGTGTTTTTTTGAATGAAGCAAAAGCTCTCCCATTGCCCTTTTTTTCTAGTGCCGCCATCTTAATTGAGGTCTGGTGCATGTGGAGACCTGCTGTGAGGCTTTACCCGGTCTGAGGGTACCACTCTATGGAAAATCTATGACAGTACCAATCTATGGGATCTGGCAGAGAAGTCTTTGGCAGTACCAGTCTATGGGACCTGGCAGAGACGTCTATGGGTACCAAGCTATGGGACCTGGCAGAGAAGTCTATGGCTGTACCACTTTATGGGGACCTGACAGAGACGTCTATGGCAGTACCAGTCTATGGGACCTGGCAGACATACCTGCACATGTGCCGGATTCCCAGATAATGTGCAGACATGCTCTATCTCTCTTCCAATTCTCTGACAGACACGCAACTTGTGTGTGCAGATGAGCGACATCTTGCAAGCAACTTCTGTAGGAGGCTGCATCCCAGGAGGCATTTGTGAGACACATCCCATGGGGGTGCAGAAAGATGTGGCATATCTGCGCATGTAGGGGGCTGGAAATATTCTATGGGATCTGGCAGAGAAGTCTATGGCAGTACCAGTCTATGAGACCTGACAGAAAAGTCTATGGCACTACCAATCTATGGGATCTGACAAAAAAGTATATGGCAGTGCCAGTCTATGGGATCTGGCAGAGAAGTCTATGGCAGTACCAGTCTGTGAGACCTGGCAGAGAAGTCTATGGCAGTACCAGTTTATGGGACCTGGCAGAGAAGTCAATGGCAGTACCAGTCTATGGGACCTGGCAGAGAAGTCTATGTCAGTACCAGTCTATGGGATCTGGCAGAAAAGTCTATGTCAGTACCAGTGTATGGGACCTGGCAGAGAAGTCTATGTCAGTACTAGTCTATGGAATGTGTCAAAGAAGTTGATGGCAATAGCAGGCTATGGGATCTGGCAGAGACGTCTATGGGTATCAGTCTATGGGATCTGGCAGAGAGGTCTATGGCAGTACTAGTCTATCAGACCTGGCATAGCAGTCTATGGCAGTACCAGCCTATTGGACATAGCAGAAAAATCTATGGCAGTACCAGTCTATTGGACCTGACAAAAAAGTCTATGGCACTATCAATCTATGGGACCTGACAAAAAAGTTTATGGCAGTATCAGTCTATGGGATATGGCAGAGTAGTCTATGGCAGTATCAGTCTATGGGACCTGGCAGAGAAGTCAATGGCAGTACCAGTCTATGGGATCTGGCACAGAAGTCTATGTCAATACCAGTCTATGGGACCTGGCAGAGAAGTCTATGTCAGTACTAGTCTATGGAATGCGTCAAAGAAGTTGATGGCAGTACAGTCTATGGGATCTGACAGAGAAGTCTATTGCAATGTCAGTCTATGGGACCTGGCAGAGAAGTCTATGGCGGTACCAGTCTGTCGGACCTGTCAAAGAAATCTATGGCGGTACCAGTCTATGGGATCTGACAGAGATGTCTATGACAGTACCAGTCTATGGGACCTGGCAGAGAGGTCTATGGCAGTAGCAGTCTATGGGACCTGGCTGAGAAGTCTATGGCAGTACCAGTCTATGGGACCTGGCAGAGAAGTCTATGGGTACCAGCCTATGGGACCTGACAGAAAAGTCTATGGCAATACTAGTCTAGGGGATCTGGTAAGGAAGGCTATGGCAGTACCAATCTATGGGACCTGGCAGAGAAGTCTATGGCACTACCAGTCTATGAGAGCTGGAAGAAAAGTCTATGGCACTACCAGTCTATGGGACCTTGTAGAGAAGTCTATGACAGTACCTGTCTATGGCACCTGGCAGAGAGGTCTATGGCAGTACCAGTCTATGGGACATGGCAGAGAAGTCTATGGCAGTACCAGTCTATGGGACCTGGCAGAGAAGTCTATGGGTACCAGTCTATGGGACCTGACAGAAAAGTCTATTGCAATACTAGTCTATGGGATCTGGTAAAAAAGGCTATGGCAGTACCAGTCTATGGAACCTGGCAGAGAAGTCTATGACACTACCAGTCTATGGGATCTGGTAGAAAAGTTTATATCAGAACCAGTCTATTGGACCTGTATGTGGGACATCTTGTAAATGGCACCATCACACATGGCTACACCACCCCATCAGCGTATCTGTGCATGTTGGGAGGGGGGTCACACATCCCAGGAGGCATGCATGAGATATCACATGTGCACCCCTTGCCATGGGGTTCAAAGAGACTTGGCTTACCTGCCCATTTGGGGGGTCATTCTGGCCTAAGCCGTGGAAGGAAGTACATTTTGCTAATGTGCAAGAGGGAGAGGGGAGGAGGCAGGAGAGAGGACCGTGTAAAATTGGGTAAAGTTCAGCTTAAATTGCATAGCTCATTCCATTAACATAGCTAAAGCTCTAACTGAATGACATTTTGCATATTTATATATCAATTCTCAGAGCTATTCATCCTGTGAAACTGCATGCACATTTGTTCTGTGTGAATAGGTGAAAAAGTCAAATGTTGGTAGGTTATTTTCTCTCCAGGTCAGATGTCCTTCATTCATATAGAAAAGTGTGCTTCAGGTAAATACCGCAATATGACCACTAGATGGCGTTGGGATTCACATTACGTATTCATTCCTTATGATCATCTAGTGGCCATAATGCAATATTTTTCTATGGTGTGTGAATGCACGACACTCCACCTGGAGAGAAAGTAGCCTAATAACATTCAATTTTGCCCCCATTTGCACAAAGCAAATATGGATGCAGTTTAGCAGAATAGCCCTACTTTCTTTTCATAAATACACCTCTTAGTTTGCTCTGTGTGCTGCATATCTTTAGCAAATGTCCAGAAAGTGCATTATAAGGTTCGTTAAAGTGGAACTTAACTCTTAAAATAAAATTTTGCTTTATGCACCCCCCTCCTGTTTTTTTTTTTTTTGGTGGCTCCACCACCATTCCAGCCTAGGGTAGAATGACATATCCTGCAGCCCCCTGGGAAAAACCCCGCCACATACCCCAGGAGGTTGTGGGAGCCCATTCACTCAATGGCCTGGGGGGGCAAAGCTGCCATGTGATCAGCGGCCGGACTGCCTGAGTGCACAAGAGGCACCAGGCTGAAAAGGACAAAGATGGAGGTATGGGCAGGGCTGCCATCAGGGGGGTACAGGCAGTGCCTTTGTAAGGGGCCCCCATTTCTCTCAAGGGGTCCTTACAACAAAGACTTTAGCAGTCTTTAACATTGGAGTTTGGGGAAACCATTCTCCCGGACCATAGGTGATAAAAATACCAAACTTGAGTCACATGGAGAGGGCCCCCTGGGCAATAACTGGTCCAAGGGACCTCCAGCACCTATGGTTCGGCCATACAGGGTCCCCAAATTGACCGGTCATTGACCTTTAATTGTGTGAATTTCGGACTTAACAGTTTTAGGAGGGGGACACCCGGTTTGGGGGCGCCGTTGTCCCGAACCATAGCCAATAAAAATACCACACGGAGAGGGCCCCCTGGACCACAACTGGTCCAAGTTTGGGACCTCCAGCAGATATGGTTCGGCGTTAGGTCTTATTGCAAGCATCGGGTGAGGCTGTACTGCCTGTGCGTCTTTTTTTAACCCCTTGGATCTCACACTAGCATGCATTGCACACTTCACTTCACTTGAATGGGTCATGCTTGGCAGGCTACACCTGGTAAGTGTCACAGGGTGTATAATTCCTACTGCGGCTGCAGCATGTGTACACCCCTGGTCAGTGGGCGGATGTTGTGGGAAGGCCAGTGGGTGGGCCCTAGGAAATGTTGGGCACCAGGTCTAAAGCTGTGTAAGGGACTTCAAAATTTCTGATGACTGCCCTGGGTATGGGACACAGGAACAGACAGCTGAAGAGTGGATTGTTGCATGACAATCCTGGATCACCTAGACAGGTAAGCAGTGCCGGGACAAGGTCATCCAGTGCCCAGGGCAAAGATGCCAAACTGCAAACTGTCATTGTGTGACATTTTGATAAAGTTTATGGCTTCTGAATACAGGAGTGCTCTACTGGCAGGAAGGAGAAGGGGTAGAGAGAGCACATCCCACACCTCTCCCCGCTCCCAGTGCTGGGCTGATAGGAGTAGTGATGCTGCTGTCACTATTCCTGTCAGCCTTGCAACAGAAGAATTGCGCCCCCAACCATTGCACCCAGGGCAGTGACCCCTTCAGCCCACCCCTTTCAAAGTGAGGGGGCATGGGGGGGGGGTGTAGGGGGAGTTAAGTTCCACTTTAAATATTATTATTCCGTAGGGGTGGTTGCAAAGTCAAAGGCAGAGTTTCATACTTGAATGCAAACTTACCGGAGGAAAGCTTTTTGGTGCCCAGCATTTCAGAGGCAGCCAGAGTTCTGACCACTTTTTGGTCATGAAGACTTCCACCAGGCATGGGGCTAGGAGATTTTGCAGGAGGCACTTTACTTACAGGGGAGCGGGGCTTTATTGTGTCCAGGCTGTTTTCGGCAGGGGGCATTGCAGCTTCGGCACGGTGGGTTACATGCGTGGAAAGGGGGTACTCATTGTCCATTTCCAAAAGCTTGACCTGGTAATTTGCCTTGCTGCTGCACTGCTCTGCCTGAGACTTCTTGGAAGTCCTCACATTACTCAAGTAACTGCTCTTTACACATCTGTCCTGTTCTGTGCTGTACACCTTGGATTGCCTTAGCGATTCACGTAATAACGGATCATTGACGCAGCAAATGTTCTCTACTGGCTTCTTCTCATGAGCATTAAGTCTCTCTTGAGTATGATCTTCCTCAGAGGAAGTACTACCACCACTCATGAAGGCCATGGAGGCCCTTCCAAGAAGGCTCTTTTCAGAGCTAGATGCTGTAGAAGTTTCTTCAGAGAGTGCCAACTTGTCTAGACATCCTTCAACACCCTTCTGCCTTTTCGCCAGAGTATTAATATTATCCTGCTCAGAAAACTCTCCATCCTTGACCTTGGATGTAGCAAATGATACACCATTCTCAGCATGGTCTACAACCTTGACTGTTGAGGGCACGCTTGTGATCGCTTCTGAAGGACTAAACCGAATGCTTTGATCAAAAGTCTCTGTTTTACCAAAGGACCCTTGCAGCAACTTACTCATCTCTAGAATGTTGCTGGACATCTCCACTGTAGGCATACGTGGCTTAGAAGCTACATCAAAAAAGGCACTTTCAGATCGTGGCTGGACATCACGTCCTGAGATGCTAGATGACGTAGGCTCTGTATCCACCACCTGTGAGGGGTTTTCTGGGGTTTTAGTAGTAGCTTGCTTTGACCTATCAATCATCTCAGGCAAGGAATCATCACAATGATTATCTAATTCAGAAGCAGCACAAAAGTTTTTATCTACATTGTGTTTGGGAAGGGTTTGGTATTCATGGATCTCTGATTGACCTATAGAGTCTTTGGCATCTCTAGAAGTGGTGGTTTTTATGGGTTCAATCATTGCAAGCAGCTCCTTTTCTACTAACTGTCCAATGAAAGGGGCATTTGGTTGTACTAAGGTACAACTAGGAAATAACTCTCCTTGTGTGTACTCGTCTAAATTCTTTACAGCTTTTTTAATAATAGGTTCTTGGTTCTCAAGGCTCGGAAACTTGCTTTCTAAACTAACAGCTTCACTTGCCCTGTTACAACCAGCACTGAGCTGACTGTTTTTTGTTGTATCCAATTTCTGTTCTGATTGGGTAACAGCAGGCTCCTGCTTTTCACTAATTATCTCCAAATTACTTATATACACTGAGTTGCTCTTTAGCTCAGTATCCAAGGAACGGTCTTGCTGTAATTTGGGGTTGTCACCATGGAGGGCGCTCTCCTGGCCATGTGGTTCTTTACAAAGAGGATGAGCATCTTCATCTTTGGACTTTTTCGTTTCCAACTTTGTGGAATTTTCATACTCTATGGAAAATGTTTCCTTCATTGGATGTTGCAGAAGGACTATGGTAGTTCCATCACTGACCGGAATGTCAGGCTGTAAGGAATAGGGGCATTTTTCGGGAATGCCTTCAACTTCACCAATTATTTGGGTATTTTGTGTTGCCTCTTCATGCTTGTTACATCTCCAGGATTCAAACGTTTTCTCAGGAGTGCCTTCAACTTCACCAATTGTTTGGGCATTTTCTGTTGCCTCTTCATGTTTGTTATATCTCCAGGATTCAAAAGTTTTCTCAGGAGTGCCTTCAACTTCACCAATTGTTTGGGCATTTTCTGTTTCCTCTTCATATTTGTTAGATCTCCAGGACTCTAAAGATTTCTCAGGAATGCCTTCAACTTCACCAAATGTTTGGGCATTTTCTGTTTCCTCTTCATGTTTGTTAGATCTCCAGGATTCTAAAGATTTCTCAGGAGTGCCTTCAACTTCACCAATTGTTTGGGCATTTTCTGATGCCTCCTCATGTTTGTTACATCTCCAGGATTCAAAAGATTTTTCGAGAGTGACTTCAACTTCACCAAATGTTTGGGCATTTTCTGTTTCCTCTTTGTGTTTGTTACAGCTCCAGGATTCTAAAGATTTCTCAGGAGTGCCTTCAACTTCACCAATTGTTTGGGCATTTTCTGCATTTTCTGTTACCTCCTCATGTTTGTTATATCTCCAGGATTCAAAAGATTTCTCAGGAGCGCCTTCAACATTACCAATTGTTTGGGCATTTTCTGTTGTCTCTTCATGTTTGTTATATCTCCAGGATTCAAAAGATTTTTCGGGAGTGACTTCAACTTCACCAATTGTTTGGGCATTTTCTGCATTTTCTGTTACCTCCTCATGTTTGTTACATCTCCAGGATTCAAATATTTTTTCAGGAGTGCCTTCAACTTCACCAATTATTTGGGCATTTTCCGTTGCCTCTTCCAATTTGTTACATCTCCAGGATTCAAATACTTTTTCGGGAGTGCCTTCAACTTCACCAATTATTTGGGCATTTTCTGTTGCCTCCTCATGTTTGTTACATCTCCAGGATTCAAATAATTTTTCAGGAGTGCCTTCAACTTCACCAATTATTTGGGCATTTTCTGTTGCCTCTTCATGTTTGTTACATCTCCAGGATTCAAAAGACTCTGTTGCTTGATCTTCAGGACTAGCTGGAGAAGTTACAGGGTATGTTTGTGTGGATGAAGCTTTATCTACCTCTTCGCTTTTGGTTTCAGACATATTTTCATTGGTTGACTCTGAGCAGTTTAGTCGGTTTGGTTCTGCGTGGTTCCTCAGTTGAGCATTGCCTTCACTTGATTTAGAAGGTTCCTCACCAGTAATGGAAACAAAATTGTCTTCTTTATACTTATCATAAACCAGCAATGTTTCCATCTCATAAGTTTTACCAGTAACTTGTATTGAAAACTGATTGGTATCATATTTTTCATGGATGTTGGCACTGGTATGTAAAGTGCTATTTGCCTCAGAACTTGCTTCCGTGATGCTTTCATCAACATTGGTGTTGTCTGCTTGTACTTCTTGACTTTTTAAATCATTGATGTAAGATGTCTGGTTTGTAATGTAATTAGCAGCTTCTTCTTGTTGTCTGTAAATCTCAGCAAGGATGGACGAGCGATCCAAAAACATGACATCTTCTGAATCTTCCCCAGAATCATAACATGCAAACACGCACTCTTCTTCAGGCATGTCTTCTAAAGGGGCCTCCTGTAATATTTCAGACTCAGTCGCTGTATCTTGCATTTCTAGCTCCATGGCCTTTAGGTTCTTGCATTCTTCAAAGTCATCCACAGTGAAGCGGGTACATGTTGCATTTTCTTCTGCCTGTTCCTGTGGTTTCTCAATATCTTCTTCATGCTCATTTGCAAAAAAATTCCCATCTTCAGGTAGCCTTACCCCCAAGGAGGTCTTCCTTCCGCTTTCATTTCTTTCTCTGCCTTCATCCTGTAGACTTTGTGGAGTGGTGTTTAATGGTGGAAGAGAATCTAGCTCTTCATCAGTGTCAAAACAAGCGATTAAACATTCCCCAACATTCCCAATCCCCGCTTTAAGGACCAGGTCCATTTCTGATGATGACGTAGACTGTTGTTCTACTGGGCTGTCAGACCAGGTTCTTATAGCCCCATGTCTTTCTTCTAGTCTCGGTGAGGCATCCGGACTTTCAAAATGTGGCTCAAGCTCTGAAGTTACGACTAAGGTGCTCCTGATGGGTTCTTGAGGTGCATTGCTGGTGCTGGAGTCTTCAAGTTCACTAGAACTGTCTTGAATAGTACAAGACTCCTTAGACTCTGAGAGTGGAAAATCTTGTGCTAATGAATATGATGCAACACTATCTCCTTGCTCCTCATCACTATTTAGTTCTTCTTCATCTTCAATTGTGACAGAATCTTCATTCACGCCAGAAGTTACCTCTACAATTTTTTCCGCATTTTCACCAGCATCTCCACAGTTGATGTCAAGAGCTGCAAAAACGGCACCCTCCTCATCGGTCTCCGACATGTCAGAAGATGTTTCCATCTCGCTCTCGCATCCAGAATTGGATGAGTCACGTTGGGATTTAGCCGCGACTTCGTCGGCATGGGGGGCAGAATCAGTCGTTACAGCATACTGCTCCGTGCTGTACCTTTTCTCATCTTCTTCGCCGTCGTAGGATGCCGAATCCGAGGATTCTGAAGTGTCGTCTTGATAGGCAAATGATTCATCCACTCCTTCATTAATAGACGTTTCGGATAAGGAATGCAGATAGGAAGCTGAGGTGCTATCTTCATTGTCATCCTCCTTATCTTCTTCTTCTGCTTCCCCACAGACGACCTCACTTTCCACCGTCTCTCCTTGAGGGAACAATGTGATCTCCATGGACTCTGCTTCAAAAATCAAACTGCCCTGGAAAGGCAGCATAAAAGCAGGAATCATGTGATCGTTTTCAGGACCGGGCATGCTAGCCCTTGATAGCTCTGCAGACCTTATATCTGGGCTTGCGGGTTGCAGTGCACCATCAGCATCTGAAGAACAGCTTGCCTGCTGTAGTACCTCATGCACGAAGGTACTGCTGGCATTAATAAATTCAGGACATAATGGGATGCTAGTAAAAGATGGTGCAAAATCTGTCTCCCATTCATCTTCATCTTCTGCACTGGATTGTCCATCACTAGGATACCCATCCAAGAGCTCCTCGTTTTCTGGAGAGAAGTCATCTGGATCTATATCTCGTTCATAGAGTTCAGGAATATCTTCATCTTCGAGCATATCTGGGGACATACAGCATGGGTCCTCAGGAATACTTTCTTCATGAGCCATCAGGTTGTCTGGGTAAGGGCTGGGAGATTCAACTGTTTCAACCTCACCCATCAAATTGGGGGAATATGATGGTGAACCACTAGAAGTGGCGGATGAGGCCCAACTACCACCTTCTGCGGTGAAGTAGGATCCCGATGGGGATGTGGGGGGAGAGGACATGTTGTCATTTTCTAGATCTACCTGGTCATCATGTAAAGCATTTTTGGAAGTGTGATAATGTTTAAACTGGGCGTAGATGCTTTTAATTGGCGTGGAAGGAGCCGTGGAGTATGGGTCTGTATCTGTGTTGCATGCAGGGTTGATCTGTAATGTATGAACATCACTCTCTCTAGTGCTGCTGGGTGACTCTTTGGTGGGTTTGAGAAAGGAAGGCACATCAGCTACGGTTTCACCCTGAGAAAATAAGCCACCTTTCAAAACGTACTCTTGACACATTTCATTAATTTCAAAGTGCAAATCGCTCGGAGACTCCATGGCTTCATGGTCACTTTCGTTCTCCGAATTCTCCTCCAAAATTTCAGCTTTAGGGTGATGTAAGTGCATTGTTGCTTCATCCAAGGTGTACCCAGAAGCTTCCTCGTACTCAGATATGATGTTGTGCCCCCTGCTAGCAGATCCCGCTTCCTCGTTGCTACAAGAAGTCTCTTCCCCCATTACAATTCTTGTATCAAGCATGTCCAGGGTTGGGGTCTCAGCAGGGCAATGTTCTGTGGCCTCTTCTAAGTCTTGCTCCCGAGATACCTGGGCCTTATCTGCTGCCTCGGTGGCCAGGTGAAGGATTCCAGTGGCTTGTCCAGGCTGTGACTCGCTGCTAGCTCCTTCAGGTTGAGGCCGGTCTTCTTCTTTGGCCTGCAGGTATGCAGACACCAGTGCTTTGTCAGCAGCGGGGCATATGGGGCTCACCAATGGAGATTCCTCTAGAGGGCTCAGGCTTTTGGGGGTTGCAGAGTCGCTACATGGGGTTGAAGCTATGGAAGCAGCCGGTGATAAACCTGTGAGCAAAAAATATAAAAAAAAAAATTTTAATTCACAAATGAAGCAAATGCACAAATTTATGGTGGTTACTTGATTAAGGTGTATGCATAGATTATATTTGATTGATCTTTTTTAAAATGCTGCCTTGGATCTGTAAGAAAAATTATGGCAACTTTTGCTGCAGTACTCACCTTCACTCTGGAGCTAACTCTTCTCCGTCAACAGGTGCTGCCAATCTACTGGACTACATGCAAGCCAGCATTATTCTACCTACTTCTTGTGAGACTAGGCTGTCAAGGACCCTAGACCCCATTGCGCTGTCATTATGTAGTCTAGCCTCACAGGACTTCTGGACTGAGGAAGGGTACCCCTTAGTCCCGAAGGAAGAACCACCCATTGATACCCCCAAGGATGAAGTGGAAAGGCAACATTCGCTGCAATACTCACCTTCAATCTGGAGCTAACTCTTCTCCATGAATAAGTGCTGCCAGTCTACTGGACTCAGGGCCGTCTTTAAGGAGGGGCAAATGGGGCATCTGCCCTAGCAGTGGTGGCTGGTGTATGAGGGGTGCTTGGGCGCCGCCTCCCCGCCGGCTAAAGAGACAACAAAAAAAAAAGTCAGCCCGGCCCCCTTGCAGGTGGCGCTGGTACATTGACTTTCTTTTTTATTTTTTTTTCGGCTCCTTGGCTGTCACCTGACAGCCAAGTAGTGAGCTTATTGGTCGGCCATTAAAGTCTATGTGTGTGCAATGAACAGGGGCACACACATAGCCTGATTGGCTGCCCTGAGCCTGCGGCTCAGTGTAATTGGATGCCGTGGCTGGGGGCGGGTCACTGTGGCAGCAGACGTGACTCCCGCTCCACAGAGACCCTGACCGCCCGACGATGGAGGACAGCCACTCTCCGCATGCCGAATCTCTACAGATTGCCAGCCCGCTTCTCCACATGCCGAACTCTGCATTAATCCTGCCTGCCCTCCTATTGAATAGGGTAAGTGCGGGACTTGTCCTGAGCTCGGGGGGGGGGTCTCTGCAAAGTACCCCACCTGTGATACTGGCTGCATAAGTGCCCCCACCGTTGTCACTGGCTGCAAAAGTGCCCCACGTGTGCTAATGGCTGCATAAGTGCCCCCACCTGTGTCACTGGCTGCAAAAGTGCCCCACCTTTGTTATTGGCTGCATAAGGGCCCCCATCTGTGTCACTGGCTGCATAAGTGCCCCACCTGTGTCACTGGCTGCATAAGTGCCCCACCTGTGTTATTGGCTGCAAAAGTGCCCCACCTGTGTCACTGGCTGCATAAGTGCCCCCATCTGCGTTATTGGCTGCATAACTGCCCCCACCTGTGATACTGGCTACATAAGTGCCCCCACCTGTGTTATTGGCTGCATAAGTGCCGCCACCTGTGATATTGGCTACAATTTACCCCACCTGTGATACTGGCTGCAATTTACCCCACCTGTGATACTGGCTGCAATTTACCCCACCTGTGATATTGGCTGCAATTTACCCCCACCTGGGATATTGGCTGCAATTTACCCCCACCTGGGATATTGGCTGCAATTTACCCCCACCTGTGATGCTGAGCTGTATACTGTGTCCTGTGATGCTAAGCTGTATACTGTGTCCTGCGATGTTGAGCTGTATACTGTGTCCTGTGATGCTGAGCTGTATACTGTGTCCTGTGATGCTGAGCTGTATACTGTATCCTGTGACGCTGTGCTGTATACTGTATCCTGTGACGCTGTGCTGTATACTGTGTCCTGTGATGCTGAGCTGTATACTGTGCCCTGTGATGCTGAGCTGTACACTGTGCCTTGTGATGCTGAGCTGTATAGTGTGTCCTGTGATGCTGAGCTGTATACTGTGTCTTGTGATGCTGAGCTGTATACTGTGTCCTGTGATGCTGAGCTGTATACTGTGTCTTGTGATGCTGAGTTGTATACTGTATCCTGTGATGCTGAGCTGTATACTGTGTCCTGTAATGCTGAGCTGTATACTGTGTCCTGTGATGCTGAGCTGTATACTGTATCCTGTGATGCTGAGCTGTATACTGTATCCTGTGATGCTGAGCTGTATACTGTGTCCTGTGATGCTGAGCTGTATACCGTGTCCTGTGCTGCTGAGCTGTGTACTCCTGACATAATATGTGGAATACAGGGGACGTAGTGGGTGGATTATATAAGGGGTGGGGCTTATTAGAAGTAGGAGGGGTCAAAAAGGAAGGACGGGGCCTGGCACCCCCCCAATCCTAAAACTTCACAAGCCGCCACTGTGCCCTGGGCCCTGTTATGGTTGTGGGGCCCGACATCCTAACAATCCTCCCCTGGCATATAGTGCAGCTGTAGCTGGAGGGGAAAGGGAAGCACTGATCGGAGGAGTCAATGCCTGATAGCGGAGCTGGCCGAGTGGACAGACGAACTGACAAGCAGTGGCAGAGAACGGAGGATCGATGGAGGATCGCATAGAGGAGCGATGGAGAATCACATGGAGGAGCGATGGAGGATCGCATGGAGGAGCGATGGAGGATCGCATGGAGGAGCGATGGAGGATCACATGGAGGAGCGATGGAGGATCGCATGGAGGATCACATGGAGGATCACATGGAGGATCGCATGGAGGATCGCATGGAGGATCGCATGGAGGATCGCATGGAGGAGCGATGGAGGATCACATGGAGGATCGCATGGAGGAGCGATGGAGGATCACATGGAGGAGCGATGGAGGATCGCATGGAGGATCGCATGGAGGATCGCATGGAGGAGCTATTGGCATTCCTAAGGCAGCAAACATAAGGAATGCAGGTGGTACAAAAGTTGCAATGAGAAACAGAAGATGTGCTTGGCTGAGCTGACTTTTGTTTGCTATTAACACTACTAGGACATGGAATGGCTGTACACTGGCCGGCATGGACGAGCAGACAGCTAGGATATTTTGTGAATGGCAACCTGAATGAGTTTGCTCTTCTGAGGTGCTATTTCAAGTCTTTAGCTGCTGAAGTCACTCATCTCCTCCTCTCTGCTTGCTATGCTCTCTGACAGTAGTTTTGATTGTAATCCTGGTCATTAACCCCATCTTTTCAGCCACATGTTAAATTCTGCTGCAATGCAAGACAAGACTTCCACTCTGGCAAGAGGACTGCTGTGTGAATTTGTAGCATAATCTCTCTAGCAATCAATCAGTGAGCAGTAATTATGTGCAGTAATCTCCAGCAACCACTGTTTTATATATATTATATATTTTTGGTTGAAATAGATGGACTTGTGTCTTTTTTCAACCTAACTATGTAACCAGTGAGTGTTAATTATGTGTAGTAACCTCCTAGCAACCAATCAGTGACTGGTAATGATGAGCAGTAACCGCTAGCAACAAGTGAGCAGAATTGTGTGCAGTAACCTCTAACAACCAATCAGTGAGCTGTAATGATGCCCGCTAACCTCTAGAAACCAATAGGTGAGCAGTAATTATGTGCAGCAACCTCTAGCAACCAATCAGTGAGCGGTATTGATGTGCAGTAATCGCTAGCCACCAATCAGTGAGCAGGGGTAGTAAGGATTTGCCGTAACCTCTAGCAACCAATGGGTAAGCAATAATGATGTGCTGTAATCACTAACCACCAATCAGTGAGTGGTAATGATGTGTCGTAACCCCTAGCAACCAATGAATGAGCAGTAATGATATGCATTAACCTCTAGGAACCAATCAGTGAGTGGTAATGGTGTGCAGTAACCTCTAGCAACCAATCAGTGAGTGGGAGCAGTAAGGATTTGCAGTAATCTCTAGCAACCAATGGGTTAGCAACAATGATGTGCAGTTACCTCTAGCAACCAATCAGCGCATGGTAATGATGTGCAGTAACCTCCAGCAACCAATCAGTTAGAAGGAGCGGTAAGGATGTGCAGTAACCTCTAGCAACCAATGGTTGAGCAGTAATGATGTGCAGTAGCCTCTATCAACCAATCAGTGAGCAGTAAGGATGTCCAAGACTCCTAGCAATCAAAGGGTGAGCATTAATGATGTGCAGTAACCTCTAGCAATTAATGGGTGCGTGGTAAGGATGTGCAGTAACCTCTAGCAACCAACCAGCGAGCAGAAATGTTGTGCTGTAACCTCTAAAACCAATCGCAACTGCTTCTTAATTTGTTGCAGTAAACTGATTTTATGTCTAGCTGACATTTATTGTATGCTTCAGACCAGGTGGAGATCGATATTGCATTCCGGGGGCTGGGGGGCGTGGTGCTGGGCTGGGGGGGGGGGGCGTGAAAAAATGTTTGCCCAGGGTCCAATCAATATTAAAGACGACCCTGACTGGACTACATAACAGGCAGCATCATTCTACCTACTTCTTGTGAGACCAGGCTGTCAAGGACCTGGCCCCTAGGGTGCTGTCATTATGTAGTCTAGCCTCACAGGACTTCTGGACTGGGGGAGGAAGAACCACCCATTGATACCCCCAAGGATGAAGAGGAAAGACAACACTCACTCCAATACTCCCCAGTGTCGGCTGGTGAAGTTTTAGGATGGGGAGGCGCCAGGCCCCGCCCTTCCTTTTTGACCCCTCCTGCTTCTCATAAGCCACACCCCTTATAGAATCCCCCCACTCCGTCCCCTTTATTCCACATATTTTTTCAGGAGTACACAGTTCAGCTTCACAGGATACAGTATACAGCTCAGCATCACAGGACACAGTATACAGCTCAGCATCACAGGACACAGTATACAGCCCCAGCATCACAGGACACAGTATACAGGTTAGCATCACAGGACACAGTATACAGCTCAGTATCACAGGATACAGTATACAGCTCAGCATCACAGGACACAGTATACAGCTCAGCTTCACAGGACACAGTATACAGCTCAGCATCACAGGACGCAGTATACAGCTCAGCATCACAGGGCACAGTATACAACTCAGCATCACAGGACACAGTATACAGCTCAGCATCACAGGTGGGGTATATAGCAGTCAGCAACACAGTATGCAGCCAGTAACACAAGTAGGGGTATATTGCAGCCAATAACACAGTATGCAGCCAGTACACAGCATGCAGCCAGTAACACAGGTAGGGGTATATTGCAGCTAGTAAACAGTATGCAGCCAGTACACAGTATGCAGCCAGTAACACAGTATGCAGCCAGTACATAGTATGCAGCCAGTAACACAGTATGCAGCCAGTACACAGTATGCAGCCAGTACAGAGTATGCAGCCAGTAACACAGGTAGGGGTATATTGCAGCTAGTAAACAGTATGCAGCCAGTACACAGTATGCAGCCAGTAACACAGTATGCAGCCAGTAACACAGTATGCAGCCAGTACACAGTATGCAGCCAGTAACACAGTATGCAGCCAGTACACAGTATGCAGCCAGTAACACAGTATGCACCCAGTACACAGTATGCAGCCAGAAACACAGTATGCAACCAGTACACAGTATGCAGCCAGTAGCACAGTATGCAGCCAGTACACAGTATGCAGCCAGTACACAGTATGCAGCCAGTAACACAGTATGCAGCCAGTACACAGTATGCAGCCAGTAACACAGTATGCAGCCAGTACACAGTATGCAGCCAGAAACACAGTATGCAGCCAGTAACACAGTATGCAGCCAGTACACAGTATGCAGCCAGTAACACAGTATGAAGCCAGTACACAGTATGCAGCCAGTACACAGTATGCAGCCAGTACGCAGTATGCAGCCAATAACACAGTATGCAGCCAGTATACAGTATGCAGCCAATAACACAGTATGCAGCCAGTACACAGTATGCAGCCAGAAACACAGTATGCAGCCAGTACACAGTATGCAGCCAATAACACAGTATGCAGCCAGTACACAGTATGCAGCCAGAAACACAGTATGCAGCCAGTACACAGTATGCAGCCAATAACACAGTATGCAGCCAGTACGCAGTATGCAGGCAGTACACAGTATGCAGCCAATAACACAGTATGCAGCCAGTACACAGTATGCAGCCAATAACACAGTATGCAGCCAGTACACAGTATGCAGCCAGAAACACAGTATGCAGCCAGTACACAGTATGCAGCCAATAACACAGCATGCAGCCAGTACACAGTATGCAGCCAATAACACAGTATGCAGCCAGTACACAGTATGCAGCCAATAGCACAGTATGCAGCCAGTATACAGTATGCAGCCAGAAACACAGTATGCAGCCAGTACACAGTATGCAGCCAATAACACAGTATGCAGCCAGTACACAGTATGCAGCCAATAACACAGTATGCAGCCAGTACACAGTATGCAGCCAATAACACAGTATGCAGCCAGTACACAGTATGCAGCCAATAACACAGTATGCAGCCAGTACACAGTATGCAGCCAGTACACAGTATGCAGCCAGTAACACAGTATGCAGCCAGTACACAGTATGCAGCCAATAACACAGTATGCAGCCAGTACACAGTATACAGCCAGTACACAGTATGCAGCCAGTACACAGTATGCAGCCAGTAACACAGTATGCAGCCAGTACACAATATGCAGCCAGTACACAATATGCAGCCAATAACACAGTATGCAGCCAGTACACAGTATACAGCCAATAACACAGTGTGCAGCCAGTACACAGTATACAGCCAGTACACTGTATGCAGCCAGTACACAGTATACAGCCAATAACACCGTGTGCAGCCAGTACACAGTATACAGCCAGTACACTGTATGCAGCCAGTACACAGTATGCAGCCAATAACACAGTATGCAGCCAGTACACAGTATACAGCCAGTACACAGTATACAGCCAGTAACACAGTATGCAGCCAGTACACAGTATACAGCCAGTACACTGTATGCAGCCAGTAACACAGTATGCAGCCAGTACACAGTATACAGCCAGTACACAGTATACAGCCAGTAACACAGTATGCAGCCAGTACACAGTATACAGCCAGTACACTGTATGCAGCCAGTACACAGTATGCAGCCAGTAACACAGTATGCAGCCAGTACACAGTATACAGCCAGTACACTGTATGCAGCCAGTACACAGTATGCAGCCAGTAACACAGTATTTGTAGCATGCAGTGTACTTTGTACAACACCACTATATTTGAGAGAGTGAGGGCGATATACAAAGCGATATTAATAGCTGAACATGGCCACTAGGGGGCCTACTTCTCGATTCGCAGGAAATAAAACATTTCATGTCATCTATATTTCCATTTCAACCTGCAGGAATATTTCACTGCAATATTTTATCAGGCCGAGCTAAAAAGCTTTGATAGGAGAATGAGATAAAACGCCGAAAGCAGGTTGCGCCATGCGATGAATCGCCCTCATAATGGAGCTTTGCTGGGATGGGAGACGCTTGGAGTTTTGTAGAGCGGCGCTGTGCGGTCGCATCGTATTATCTGATTCTATTATTACTGCTGAGCAGACACAATGTATTTCTGTGCCGCGGTCATGTGACCCGTCCCCCCGAGGCCCGCAAGACGCACGCAGTGCTGAGTCTGGGGCCGCCGTACCGCGCACCTGACAATACAGATACCGCGTGACGATTATATATATATATATATACTGTATATACACTATATTACCAAAAGTATTGGGACGCCTGCCTTTACACGCACATGAACTTTAACCCCTTGCTTACCGGGCACTTAAACCCCCCTCCTGCCCAGACCAATTCTCAGCTTTCAGCGCTGTCGCGATTTGAATGACAATTGCGCGGTCATGTGACGCTGTAACCATATGACATTTTTTCCCCATAAATAGAGCTTTCTTTTGGTGGAATTTAATCACTGCTGGGTTTTTTATTTTTTGCAAAAAAATAAATAAAAAAAAGACCAAGAATTTGGAAAAAAAAAACAAAACTGTTTTATATTTTGATATAAAATTTTGAAAACAGGTAATTTTTCTCCTTCATTGATGCATGCTGAGGAGGCAGCACTGATGGGCACTAACAGGCTGCACTGGGTACTGAGAGGTGGCACTGATGGGCACTGAGATGTGGCACTGATGGGCACTGATAAGGCGTCACTGATGGGCACTGATAGGTGGCACTGGTGGGCACTGATGAGTGGCACTAATGGGTGGCACTGAAGGGCACTGATGGGTGGCACTGAAAGGCACTGATGGGTGGCACTGATAAGCGGCACTGATAGGTGACACGGATGGGCACTAGTAGGCACTGGTAGGTGACATTGATCGACAGCACTGATATGTGGCATTGATGATGAGGCACAGATGGGCACTGGTTGGCAGCACTGATAGCCATTGATAGGTGGCACTGGTGGGCATTGATAGGTGGCACTGGTGGGCACTAATAGGTGGCACTCGTGGGCACTAGTAGGCTGCACTGATATGCATCTGTAGGTGGCACTGGTAAATGGCACTGGAGGGCACTGCATAGCAGCAGTGCCTCTGCGTGTGGGACAGATGTCCCTCTGTCTGCAGCCGGTGACCGGCTTTTTCTTTCCCTCAAGCTGTCGGCGTGAGGGAAAAAAAAAGCCGATCACCGATCTTTTGTTTACATCAATCATTGGCTGACAGCTGATCACGTGGCAAGGGGCCTTACTCTGATCTGTGATCAGCCGAGTCTCATAGACTCAGTGATCACAGAGCGCGCCGCACGCGCCTCGCGGGGCGCGCAGGCGGCTCGTGCACGGGATGACGTGGACGTCGTCCTGGCAGTTCAGTGTTGATACCAATGATGGGGCACTATTCCTCCCACTGATACCAATGATGGGACACTATTCCCCCCACTGATACCAATGATGGGGCACTATTCCTCCCACTGACACCAATGATAGGGCACTATTCCTCCCACTGATACCAATGATGGGGCACTATTCCTCCCACTGATACCAATGATGGGGCACTATTCCTCCCACTGATACCAATAATGGGGCACTATTCCTCCCACTGACACCAATCATAGGGTACTATTCCTCCCACTGATACCAATGATGGGGCACTATTCCTCCCACTGACACCAATGATGGGGCACTATTCCTTCCACTGACACCAATGATGGGACACTATTCCTTCCACTGACACCAATGATAGGGCACTATTCCTCCCACTGATACCAATGATGGGGCACTACTCCTCCCACTGATACCAATGATGGGGCACTATTCCTCCCACTGATACCAATGATGGGGCACTATTCATCCCACTGATACCAATGATGGGACACTATTCCTCCCACTGATACCAATGATGGGGCACTATTCCTCCCACTGACACCAATGATGGGGCACTATTCCTTCCACTGACACCAATGATAGGGCACTATTCCTCCCACTGAGACCAATGATGGGACACTATTCCTCCCACTGACACCAGTGAAGGGGCACTATTCCTCCACTGACACCAATGATGGGGGACTATTCCTCCCACTGACACCAATGATGGGACACTATTCCTCCCACTGACACCAACGATGGGGCACTATTCCTCCCACTGACACCAATGATAGGACACTATTCCTCCCACTGATACCAATGATGAGGCACTATTCCTCCCAGTGACACCAATGATGGAACACTATTCTTCCCACTGACACCAATGATGGGACACTAGTCCTCCCACTGACACCAATGATGGGACACTATTCCTCCCACTGATATTAATGACGGGGCACTATTCCTCTCACTGACACCAATGATGGGGCACTATTCCTCCCACTGACACCAATGATGGGGCACTATTCCTCCCACTGACACCAATGATGGGACACTATTCCTCCCACTGACACCAATGATAGGGCACTATTCCTCCCACTGATACCAATGATGGGGCACTATTCCTCCCACTGATGGCAATGATGGGGCACTATTCCTCCCACTGATACCAATGATGGGGCACTATTCCTCCCACTGATACCAATGATGGGACACTATTCCTCCCACTGATACTAATGACGGGGCACTATTCCTCTCACTAACAACAATGATGGGGCACTATTCCTCCCACTGACACCAATGATGGGGCACTATTCCCCCCACTGACACCAATAATGGGGCACTATTCCTCCCACTGCCCCCCCCAATATGCTAACCACAGTGAACTGGTCCTTTCTATAGAAAGTTTTAGGATCCCTGGCCTTTATGTCTATCTGTTCTTCTGCACAGTGACCCCACAAAACACCGGCTGAGGTGACAGGATAAGCCACGCGGGTTCTATTTGACGTCAGTCTAGGCGGAATGGCGAATGGACATTGAGAAGGAGATGCATGGTGAGCTCACTGGGTAATACCACTAAGCAGGAAGTAGAGACTGCATATGTAATGAGGGAATATGGCTGCCCCCATGTACTTTTATCGTTACTCACTAAACACAGAAAGAAGATAGAAACCACTAACACACAAAGGACGACCTTCATGAAACGACCGATGATTCCTTCTTAAAATCCTGTCACCCGGAACATGGACGAGGATAACGACTTCATACTTCTGTCTCACCACATTGATCTGTGTAAGTGTGCAATAATGGGTGCTCTACTGTAACACAAAGGTCCTCAACTACACATTGCCCATCTGGGCTTCAAGGTCCAAACTACAGATTGTCCATTTGGACTTCAAGGTTCACAGCTATGAATTGCCTATCTGAGCTTAAAGGTCCTCAATTACATAATGCCTGTCTGGGGATCCAGGTCCACAACTACAAATTGCTCTTCTAGGTTTCAAAGTCCAAACTAGAGATTGACCTTCTAGGTTTCAAGGCCCAACCAACAGATTGCCTGTCTAGGTTTCAAGGTCCAAACTACAGATTGCCCATCTAGGTTTCAAGCTCCAAACTATAGATTGCCCTTCTAGGTTTCAAGGTTCAAACTAGAGATTGACCTTCTAGGTTTCAAGGTCCAAACTTAAGGTTGCCCTTCTAGGTTTCCAGGTTCAAACTAGAGTTTTACCTTCTAGGTTTCAAGGTCCAAACTACAGATTGCCCTTCTAGGTTTCAAGGCCCAACCTACAGATTGCCTGTAATGGTTTCAAGGTCCAAACTAAAGACATCCCTTCTAGGTTTCAAGGCCCAACATACAGATTGCCTGTCTAAGTTTCAAGGTCCAAACTACAGGTTGCCTTTCTAGGTTTCAAGGTTCAAGCTATAAACTGCCCTTCTAAGTTTTAAGGCCCAAAGTACAGATTGACCTTAGGTATCAAGGTCCAAGCTACAGATTGCCCATCTCGGGTTTCAAGGTCCAAACTACAGATTGCCCATCTAGTTTTCAAGGTCCAAACTACAGATTGCCCTTCTAGGTTTCAAAGTTCAAACTGTAGTTTGACCTTCTAGGTTTCAAGGTCCAAACTACAGATTAGCATTCAAAAAGAGATTGTAGACCGCACTCCAGTAGATAGGAAAATAGTAATCTGGTTTATTTCAAATCACAAATACAGAAATGGACATCCAAAAACATCCAAAGACATGTCCACTGGCAAGTGGATGGCAGGACAAGAGCAAAGATTCAGATTATGACTAAGCAAATTTTATTTAGTGAAACGCGAAGGAAGGGAAGATGGGCCCCTGACCTAGTGGTGGCCTTTGGTTGGAGAACACTTTAGGGACTTTCTATAGCTGATTGCTAAATACACGGGGTGCAGACAGCATAACCAGCCCAGGGCCCACAAGAAGGTCCTGGCTTCCATCCATTGGGGCCCCGATATGTAACATGTAGAGTCTAGGAAAGGAATGGTCCCTCACGTATGTACAGTATCTGGTTTAGTACAAAGAGGAGACTTTATCCTTCATTCTATGAAAAGCTGGTATGAGGGACCCTTCGAGGCCTTGCACCAGTGGCCCAAGGGTTCTCATCTATGTCTCCGGTGCCAACCAACAACAAAAAAACATCCAGATTCCAAAATACAGAGTTGGCACAATTCAGCGGTGGCACCTCAGCCTACTTCTCTGAGACCACGCTTGTTACCTACAAAGAGACACGGTCCATGGAAGTGACACAGGGGCCTGGCACATCTGAGGGGAGATACCATTGGCACAGTTCAGCCATGGCACCCTGGCCGGCTTTTTTGCATCTCCTACAAAGAATAACTCTTGGGGAGTCACAATCTATGGAAACAATTTTGAGACCCGGCATGTCAGAAGGTAGACAAGCTGATTAGCACAGTTCAGTCATAGCGCCGGGGCCTGATACTCCTTGTCTTTTGTCACCCTAAAAATGCTTTCCCTTGGGGAGACGCAACCCATGGAAGTGACCCCGAGGCCTGGCATGTCAGGAGGCAGATAAGTCACTGCCATGGCATGATTGGCACAATTCAGCCACAACACCCCAACCTGGTTCTCTCAGATGTTGGAGGAGATGTTGGAGAGACACAATCCATGGCAGTGACAATGAGGCCTGGCATGTTGGGAGGTAAACAGGCTGATGCCATGGAATGATTGGCATAGTTTAGCCATTGGGACCCAGGAATGGTTCTCTGAGATGTATTTTATCACCCTACCAACATTAAAACTTGGGGAGACACAATCCAAGGAGGTGACCCCAAGACCTGGCATGTCAGAAGGCAGACAAGCCAGTGCCATGGCATGCCTGGCACAGTTTAGCTACAACACCCCCAAACTGGTTGTCTGAGATGTCAGAAGAGATGTCAGAGAGACAATCCATGGAAATTATGCTGAGACTGGCATTTTGAGAGGTAAACAAGCTGATGCCATTGCATGATTGGCACGGTTCAGCCATGGCACCTAGGCCTGATACTCGTGTTTTGTCACCCTAAAAACGATTTCCCAAGGGGACACACAATGCATGGAAGTGACACCGAGGCCTGGCATGTCAGGAGTCAGAAGATCCAGTGCCATGGCATGACTGGCACAGTTCAGCCATGGCACCTGGACCTTTTTGTATTACCCTACCAACAATTAACCCTTGGAAGACAAATGGAGTTGACCCCAAGCCTTTGCACATCAGAAGGCAGATAAGCCAGTGCCATGGCATCATTGGCCCATTTCAGCTATGGAACCCGGGCCTGCTCTTTTGAGATTACTTTTAACACTTACAAAGTTTAACCCTTGGGCAGTCACAATCCACAGAAGCAACCTTGAGGCCTGGCATGTCAGGAGGTAAACAAGCCATTGCCATGGCATAGTTGGGACATTTTGGCCATGGCACCAGGGCCTGGTTTGCCTTGTTTTTTTTGTCACCCACAAATGATTAACCCTTGAGAAACACAAGCCATGGAAGTGGCACCAAGGCCTGGCATGTCACGTAGTAGGCAAGCTGATGCCATGGCATAATTAGCACAGTTCAGCCACAGCACCTGGGCCTGGTTCTCCTTGTTTTTGTTACCCTACAAATGATTAACCCTTGGGGAGACACAATCCATGAAAGTGACACCAAGGCCTGCCAGGTCAGGAAATAAACAAGCTGATGCCATGGCATGCCTGGCACAGTTTAGCCATGACATCCAGGCCTGGTTCTCTGAGGTGTTGTTGGTCACCTACAAAAATAAACCCTTGGGGAGACATAATCCATGTAAGTGACATTGAGACCGGGCATGCCAGAAGGCAGACAAGTCCGTGCCATAGCATGACTGGCACAGTTCAGCCACAACACCCCCATCTGGTTCTCTGAGATGTCCTTTGTCCCTCAAAATGATTAACCCTTGGGGTGAATCAATCCATGTAGGTGACCCTGAGACCTGGCATGTCAGGAGGTAAACAAGCTGATGCCATGGTATGACTGGCACAGTTCAGCCATGGGACTCAGGCCTGGTTCTCTGAGATGTCTTTTGTCACCCTACAAACATTTCCCTTCAGGAGACACAATTCATGGAAGTGACACCAAGGCCTGGCATGTCAGCAGATAAACAAGCTGATGCCATGGCATGACTGGCAAAGTTCAGCCAGTGCACCCAAGCCTGATTCTCCTTGTCTTTTGTCACCCTACAAATAGTTAACCCTTTGGGGAGACACAATCTTTGGAAGTGACACAAGGCCTGCCAGGTCAGGACGTAAATAAGCTGATGCCATGGCATGACTGGCACAGTTTAGCCATGGCACTGGAGGCCTAGTTCTCTGAAATGTCATTAGTCACCTACAAAAATAAACCCTTGGGGAGACACAATCCATGAAAGTGACCCAAAGGCCTGGCATGTGAGAAGGTGAGTGATTGGCACAGTTCAGCCATGACACCCCGACCTGGTTCTCTGAGATGGTGGAGGAGATGTTGGGGAGACACAATCCATGGAAGAGATACTGAGACCTGACATGTCGGGAGGTAAACAAGCTGATGCCATGGCATGACTGGTATCTTGGCCTGGTTGTCTGAGATGGTGGAGGAGATGTTGGGGAGACACAATCCATGGAAGAGATACTGAGACCTGACATGTCGGGAGATAAACAAGCTGATGCCATGGCATGACTGGTATCTTGGCCTGATTCTATGAGATGTCTTTTGTCACCCTACCAAAATAAAACTTGGGGAAACACAATTCCGTGGAAGTTATTCCAAGTCATGTCAGGAGGTAAACAAGCTGTGGCCATGGCATGACTGGCATAAATCAGATACAGCACCCGGGCCTGGCTCCCTTGTATTTGTTGTCGCCCTACAAATAATTTAACCCTTGGGGAGTCACAATCCATGGAAGGGACTCTGAGACCTGCCAGGTCAGGAGGTGGAAAAGCCGATGTCATGGCATGACTGGCACAGTTCAACCATGGCACCCAGGCCTGGTTCTGGTTTTTCCTCACCCTACAAATGATTGACCCTTGAGGAGACCCAATCCATGGAAGCGACATTGAGGCCTGGCATGTCAGAAGGAAGATAGCCGGTGCCATGACACCATTGGCACGGTTCAACAATGGCAACCCTGACCTGGTTCTCCGAGATATCTTTTCTCACCCTACAAACATTTAACCCTTGAGGAGGCCCAATCCATGGAAGTGACCCCAAGGCCTGGCATGGTGAGAGTTAGACAAGCTGATGCCACAGCATCACTGGCACAGTTCACCCATGGCACCCAGGCCTGGTGCTGATTTTGCCTCACCCTACAAATGATTGACCCTTGAGGAGACCCAGTCCATGGGACCGACTTTGAGGCCTAGCAAAGAAGGAAGACAACCTGGTCTTCAACATGGCACCATTGGCACAGTTCAGCCATGGCAACTCTGGCCTGGTCCTTTCAGATATCTTTTCTCACCCTACAAACATTTAACCCTTGAGAAGACCCAATTCACGGAAGGGACACGGAGGCCTGGCATGTCAGAAGGCAAGACAAGATGGCACTAGGGCATGACTGGCACAGTTCAGTTTTTTTTGTCACCCTACAATAATTTAACCCTTGAGGAGACCCAATCCATAGAACCAACTTTGAGGCCTAGCATGTCAGACGGAAGACCAACCGGTGCCATGGCACCATTGGTACAGTTCAGCCATGGCAACCCTGGCCTGGTTCTCCAAGATATCTTTTCTCACCCTTCGTGGCCTGGCACGTCAGAAGGCAGACAAGCTGGCATGACTGGTACAGTACAGCTATGGCACCCGGCCTGGTTCTCCTTGGTTTTTTGTCACCTTACAATTATTTGAATCCTTTAGGAGACCCAATCCTTGGAAGCGACACTGAGGCCTGGCATGTCAGAAGGCAGACAAGCTGGCAGTATGGCATGACTGGCACAGTTCAGCTACAGCACTTAGCCTCGTTCTCCTGGGTTTTTTTTGTCCCCCTACAATCATTTATCCCTTTAGAAGACCCAATCCATAGAACAGACTTTGAGGCCTAGCATGTCAGAAGGAAGACAATCCGGTGCCATGGGACCAGTGGCACAGTTCAGCCATGGCAACCCTGGCCTGGTTCTCTGAGATATCTTTTTTCAGCCTACAAACTTGTTTGCCTTCTGGTCTGGCACATCAGAAGGCAGACAAGCTGGCACGACTAGTACAGTTCAGCTATGGCACCAGGCCTGGTTCTCCTTGTTTTTTTTGTCACCCTACAATCATTTAACCCTTGAGGAGACCCAATCCATGGAAGCGACACCAAGGCCTGGCATGTCAGAAGGCAGACAAGCTGACAGTATGGCATGACTGGCACAGTTCAGCTAAGGCACCCGGCCTGGTTCTCCTTGGTTTTTTTGCCACCCTACAATAATTTGAACCCTTGAGGAGACCCAATCCATGGAAGCGACACAGAGGCCTGGCATGTCAGAAGGAAGACCACTCTGTGCCATGGCACCATTGGCACAGTTCAGCCATTGCAACCCTGGCCTGGTTCTCCAAGATATCTTTTCCCACCCTACGAACCTGTTTGCCTTCTGGCCTTGTACGTCAGAAGGCAGACAAGCTGGCATGACTGGTACAGTTCAGCTATGTCACACGGCCTGGTTCTCCTTGGTTTTTTTTTGTCACCCTACAGTCATTTAACCCTTGAGGAGACCCAATCCTTGGAAGCAACACCAAGGCCTGGCATGTCAGAAGACAGACAAGTTGGCACTATGGCTTGACTGGCACAGTTCAGCTACGGCACCCAGCCTGGTTCTCCTAGGTTTTTTTTGTCACCCTACAATCATTTGAACCCTTGAGGAGACCCAATCCTTGGAAGCGACACTGAGGCCTGGCATGTCAGAAGGCAGAAAAGCTGGCACGACTGGCACATTTCAGCTATGACACCCGGCCTGGTTCTCCATGTTTTTTGTCACCCTACAATCATTTAACCCTTGAGGAGACCCAATCCATGGAAGCGACACTGAGGCCTGGCAGGTATGGCATGACTGGCACAGTTCAGCTACGACACCCAGCCTGGTTCTCCTTGTTCTTTGTCACCCTACATTCATTCAACCCTTAAGGATACCCAATCCATGGAAGCGGCATTGAGGCCTGGCATGTCAGAAGGCAGACAAGCTGGCACTATGGCATGACTGGCACAGTTCAGCTACGGCACCCAGCCTGGTTCTCCTTGTTCTTTGTCACCCTACAATCATTCAACCCTTAAGGATACCCAATCCATGGAAGCGGCATTGAGGCCTGGCATGTCAGAAGGCAGACAAGCTGGCACTATTGCATGACTGGCACAGTTCAGCTACGGCACCCAGCCTGGTTCTCCTTGTTCTTTGTCACCCTACAATCATTTAACCCTTAAGGAGAACCAATCCATGTAAGCGACACAGAGGCCTGGCATGTCAGAAGGCAGACAAGCTGGCAGTATGGCATGACTGGCACAGTTCAGCTACGGCACCCAGCCTGGTTCTCCTTGTTCTTTGTCACCCTACAATCATTCAACCCTTGAGGAGAACCAATCCATGGAAGCGACACAGAGGCCTGGCATGTCAGAAGGCAAGACAAGCTGGCGCAATCCAGGTGCTCAGCAGCCTACGCCAACCAATCTGCAGATCCCCCTAACCCGTGTCACGACCTCTGGATCCTGAATCGCTCCTAATCTCAGCTGATCCCTCGTCCTTCCCCAAACGCAGTGGCATTATCCATGCCATGCTGCCAGCCAACCCCCGCCCCCCGGTCCTCCTCACCTGTCCCAGCCTGCATCGCCCTGACATCTTTCTCCGGATCCTCTTTCCTGGAATCCACCGGCATGGTCTCCTCTTTTCCTGGCGGTTCGGTGCCCTTCTCTCCGGGGGTGGGATGGAGGATGATGTGGATCTGTAGAGCTTAGTGCTGCCTCTGCATCCCTCCTGTAGAAGGAGACGGTCAGGAGGAGGCTGCGCACTGGCTGCTGGGAATTAGTGCAGCTCCACTGGCTGATAAGGAGCAGTGGCGCTGGTGATGCTCAGTCATCCTGCGTGATGTCAGCACAAGGATGCTGCTGCTGCTGCTGCTCCCATGCAGAAGGGGCAGGGTGTGCGCAGCCACTGCAGAGGAGGCAGGTGGAAGGAAGAGCCCCCCCATGCGTGTGTCAGCCTCCCCGCTCGCTCCATTGTGTCCTTGCATCAAATCGCCTCCCATTATTCATCGCTATTAACCCTTCGCTCACAAATGTGGCTGACGAGGCTGCGCTCATCGGAGAGAAACAGATAGAGCGACACAATGTATCCGTCTCATTGCCAGAGAGGAAACAAAAAGAAACAATGTAACAATTTATGGAAGATCCAATAAAAAATCTGAGCGCTCCATTCACAACCTGAGCGTTTGGCGAACGCACGCAAAACTTTGCGCACATTGATGAAACATGCGAACAATGGGTGTCGTGTTTGCGACGCTTCTCATTTTTAATTAGCGTCCCGTACGTGGCAAGCGGGCGCACGTTTTTACGCGCGTTTAAATGTTTGAAAAAGGGCGCAAAATGCGCGGTCAAAGAAAAAGCGCGAAGCTCAGGATTTGCGGCTGACTCGCCATTCGCATCAGAACGTTTCGCGAATGCGCGCAAAATTCATGCATGTTTACAAAATGTGCGTCGCGTTTGCGGCGCTTTTCATTTTTAATTAGCGTCCCGTACGCGGCAAGCGGGCGCGCGTTTTTATGCGCGTTTAAATGTTTGAAAAAGGCAGCAAAATGAGCGGTAAAAAAAAAAAGCGTGAAGCTCGGGATCTGCGGCTGACTCGCCATTCGCATCAGAGTGTAACGCAAACGTGCGCAAAATTCATGCACGTTTACAACATGCGTGTCGCGTTTGCGGTGCTTTTTATTTTTAATTAGCGCCCAATACGCGGCAAGCGGGCGCGCGTCTCCTTTGCGGTGCCTTTCATTGTTAATAGCGTCCGTATGCGGCAAGCGGGCGTGTTTACAAAATGCGTGTCGCGTTTGCGGCGCTTTTCATTTTTAATTAGCGTCCCGTATGCGGCAAGCGGGCGTGCGTATTTCCGTGTGTTTAAATGTTTGAAAAAGGCAGAAAAATGCGCGGTTAAAAAAAAAAAGCGCAAAGCTCGGGATCTACGGCTGACTCGCCATTCGCATCAGAGCGTTTCGCAAACGGGCGCAAAATTCATGCACGTTTACAAAATGCGTTTCGCGTTTGTGGCGCTTTTCATTTTTAATTAGCGTCCCGTACGCGGCAAGCGGGCACGCGTTTTTCCGTGCGTTTAAATGTTTGAAAAAGGCAGCAAAATGTGCGGTAAAAAAAAAAAGCGCAAAGCTCGGGATCTGCCGCTGACTCACCATTCGCATCAGATTGTAACGTGAACGTGCGCAAAATTCATGCACGTTTACAAAATGCGTGTCGCGTTTGCGGCGCTTTTTATTTTTAATTAGCGTCCAATATGCGGCAAGTGGGCGCGTGTTGAAATGTTTGAAAAAGGAAGCAAAATGCGCGGTTAAAAAAAAAGCACAAAGCTCGGGATCTGCGGCTGACTCGCCATTCACACCTGGGGGTTTCGAGAACGCGCGTGAAATTTGCACACGTTTACAAAAATGCGGCAAGCTGGTGCGCATTTTTTCGTGCGTTTAAATGCGTGTCGCCTTTGTGGTGCTTTTAACTTTTAATAGCGTCCCGAACGCTGCAAGCGGGCGCACGTTTTTCCGTGTGTTTAAATGTTCGACAAAGGCAGCAAAATGCGCGGTAGGAAAAAAAGCGCGAAGCTCGGAATCTGACGCTAACTAACCATTCACACCTCAGCGTTTCGCGAACACGTGCAAAATTTGCGCACGTTCACAAAAGTGCATCAAAACGCGTGTCGCGCTTGCGGTGTCATTCATTGTTAATAGCGTCCCGTACGCTGCAAGCAGGCGCGCGTTTTCCCGTGCGTCGACAAAGGCAGCAAAATGCGCGGTTAAATAAAAAAGCGCGAGGCTCGGAATCTGCGGCTGACTTTCCATTCACGCCTCAGCGTTTCGCAAATGCGTGCAAAATTTGCGCACGTTTACAGAATACGGGGAAAGGGCGGGTCACGCTTGCGGTGCTTTTTCCGTGCGTTTGAATGCTCGGCAAAGGCAGCGAAATGCGCGGTAGAAAAGAAAAAGCGCGAAGCTTGGGATCTGAGGCTGATTCTCTGTTCATGTCTGAGCGTTTTGCGTATGTGCGCAAAATTTGTGCACGTTTACGAAACGCCTGAAAAACGCATATCGCGCTGGCGGTGTTTTCCATCGTTAATAGCGTCCCGTACGCGGCAAGCAGGGGCGCGTTTTTCCGTGCGGTTAAACGCTCGACAAAGGCAGCAAAATTGGCGCGTTTGCCGCACGTAGGGCAGCCCACTGAAATCCATGCGTGCGGCAAAAAACGCACACGAGAGCGCAAAACTGCACCGCGTTCACAGAATGCTTAGATGGGAGGGCGGGGCTCTGGGGCAGGGGGAGGGTCTACTGTGGAATATGGGGGGGGCCTCATGGTGATTTTTTTGCATGGGGTCCCCCCCTTGGTATCCAAATCCTCACCAAGGATAATGGACTGAGGGGGCGCCACATCCTTCTTTGTGAGATCCCCTCCCCCCCCATTTCCCCATCACTCCGCTCTCTCCTCCTATCAGCACAGTGATGATCTCATTTCCCCATCACTCCGCTCTCTCCTCCAATCAGCACAGTGATGATCTCATCTCCTCCTCACTCCGCTCTCTCCTCCAATCAGCACAGTGATGATCTCATCTCCTCATCACTCCGCTCTCTCCTCCTATCAGCACAGTGATGATCTCATCTCCTCCTCACTCCGCTCTCTCCTCCAATCAGCACAGTGATGATCTCATCTCCTCCTCACTCCGCTCTCTCCTCCTATCAGCACAGTGATGATCTCATCTCCCCATCACTCCGCTCTCTCCTCCTATCAGCACAGTGAACTCTAGTAGTGACACGACTATCCTCCTCTCTCGCCTCACT
>BLSH010493369.1:9149-20144 GCA_018402905.1 Glandirana rugosa
CCGTCAGTCCCAAATTTATAGGAAGGACATTGCTCGTAGTCCACCACTGAGTACCCGGAGACTAACGACCCTCTGTGAGCGACCACCTATGACCATAACGTCGGTTTCTTAGGGGCTCGGCGTCGCGGTGGGCGACCTCCCTGATAAGGACTGTCATGGGAGGGAGATTCCTCGCCGGAGTCCTGCGAGGTTTATCGGCACCCCTTAGATCAGGTATTCTTTTTCAGGAGACGATGCACTCATTCTTTGGCTGCAATACCAGTATCCACCAGCGAGTGTCTCCCAGCAATCAGAGGCCCATGAGTCACCACCTGATGCTCGTTACAGGAAGGATATTTAAACCCTGACTGCCATATGCATGATGCCTTGGTGTTTTGTCTCCATGTGCCTCTGAATCCTGTAGCCTGCAATCCGGAAATCCTGAATCCTGAATCCTGTATCCGCTCTGGGACCCCTGTCTGCAGCCTGCTTTTCCCCCCCGTATTCTCCAGCATCTGCTCCCTGTGCCTGTCCTGTCCTGCTCCCTGCCCCCTCTGCTGATCTCCCGTGTATGACCCTGGCCTGGCTTCGTTTACGGTTTGGACATTCCCCTTTACCTATTTAGGCAGTTCACTACTTTTTGTTATTTAGTTACATTTCACGGTTTTGTTATATTGGATGTGCGTTTTGATCACCATTTACCTTTCTTTTAATAAATCACCTTATTCACTTTACGTTGTGTCTGGTATTCTCTGTGCAGTTCACACATTTCTGGTCACACCGGTTGCTGACAGAGCTTGAGTAAGGATCTACATTTTGTAGGTTCAACAGGAGGGGGATGTTGGAAGGATGGGGCTAAGTCAGGGATCTTTCATTAAAATGCAGCTGGAATAATGCTTTATGTGAACCTATAAAATGTTTATTTATAATGTACTAATGAATGTGTTTACTCGAGACGAGAGAACATCCGGTGACGGGGGAGACGGTTTGATTCCTGAGAAAACAAAACTTTTGGATATGTGATGATATGAATTACTCCCTTCTGGCTCCAAGATGGACTTTTTATCAAAAAACAGTTTAACCACTTCAGCCCCGGAAGGATTTCACACTTTAGGACCGGAGCCCTTTTTGCGATTCGGCGCTGCGTCGCTTTAACTGACAATTGCGCGGTCGTGCGACGTTGCACCCAAACGAAATTTGCATCCTTTTTTTCCCACAAATAGAGCTTTCTCTTGGTGGTATGTGATCACCCCTGCGTCATTTCTGATCGCCGCTATAAACAAAAGAAGAGCGACAATTTTGCAAAAAAACCCAAATTTCTTACTTTTTGTTAAAATCCAAAAAAAAATATAAAAAAACATTTTTTCAACGGTTTTGGCCGATTTTATATTCTTCCTCATATTTGTGATTAAAAAAATCGCAATCGGCGTTTATTGATTGGTTTGCGCAAAAGTTGCCGTGTTTACGGATGATAATTAATTTTTGGGTTTTTTTTTTTCTTTTTTTTTACTAGTAATGGCGCCAATCTGCGATTTTTAGTGGTACTGCGATATTGGGGCAGACATGTCGGATCATTTTTACACTTTTTTTGGACCATTGGCATTTATACAGCGATCAGTGCTATAAAAATGCACTGATTACTGTGTAAATGCCATTGGCAGTGACGGGGTTAACCTGCAGGGGGCGCTCTAAGGGTTAACTGTGTTCCCTGGGCGTGTTCTTACTGTATGGGGGCTGCCCTAGCTGGGGAAGGGGAGTGATCACAGCTTCCATATAGAGGAAGGCTGTGATCACAGCCCTTCCCCCTCTCACAGAATGGAGGTCCGTGTTTACATTCATGGACCTCCGTTCTTTCACTCTGGGAGGGGGGCATCGCGGGTAGCCGGCGGAGATCGAGTCCGCCGCACCTGCTCCCTAGCCCCCCCCGGTCACAGTGAGCACACGTGCGCGCCCCTGGCGGCGCGCGCGCGCTCACAGTGCTCGATCTCGCAGCCGACGGCGTTTTGCGATATCGAACCACCTTGTCACCGTCAACCTGCGGTTGGCGGTCGGCAAGTGGTTAAACTAGAACTGTCATGGCACTGCCCATGTTTTGTTTCACTTTCTATCAGTCACATGGGAAAACCACCCATTTAACTGCTTGATTGCTAATAGAAGATATGGACGTTGATTGGGTTGATTGTATGATCATCCCTAGGTTACAACCCAGAACACACCTATGCCTTATGCACATTCATTACTATAAAAAAATCTTGAGCCCTTGCTTTCAGTAGGATTACACATAGGCAGACCTGTTGTACTGTGTTTCCTCCATGTAATAAAGCAAATCTACTTGTTTTCCTACAATCACCGGTGTCCATCTTGGAGTTTTTCCAACATCTAGTGGTCCTTCGAGAGCCGGAAGCCACTACTGGATGATAGAAGTTCTGCTGGGACGACTGCAAAGACCCGAGGTGAGATGCCAAGGATCGCCCCGAGAAGACCTCCAGCCCTACGTTGACTGGTAAAAGAGGCCGGTCGTCTCCAAAGGGACGCAAATCGTCGGTTTCACGGAAGACCGGTGAGGAATTACAAGTGGTTTGGTGAATAACAAATTTATCTTTCTCATCAGAATGGTGTAGTCAGAAATATACACTTTTTGAACTTTTACTATACGGGTAGTCACTGAAAGGTGTATTTTGTGACTATTATGCCTGTATATAAGAATTGGTAGGTGGTTGTGACCAATTTCTGTATATAAAAGATAGTCAAGAAGTTAAGGGGGACTTAAACCTTACTGGGTGCAAGTTAAAAACATAAGGAGTAGAGATGGGAAAGATAAATTATCGTTATAAAAAGGATCCTGAATATAATGATGATAATAAATATTGATAAGAAATTAGTACGTCATTTAAGTAAGTGGAAGAAAGGCTATGGGTTTGAAGGCACCTCGGATAAAAATAAATGCAGATTTTTTTTTTTAGGAGATTCAAAAGCAACTCGGGAAATAGTAAAACACAGAGGAACCTAGGAGTAGCACAGCTTCAGAGATGGGTGGAAGAGGCAATGTAAAAGGAATGTTGATACATATGATGAAGATGATGATGAGGAATGTATGTATGTCATTGGAAGGGGTAGGGGAAATAGAAGGAGATCCCCTATCATTGATTATGAGGGGAGGAAGGAGCGGAAGGAATGTTTCAGATACGGGAGGAGAGGATATTTTGCTCGTGAATGTAAGACAGAACAAAAACGACAGAATGATGCATGACTAGTAGAGTTGAGCGAACACCTGGATGTTCGGGTTCGGCGGGTCCGGCCAAACTTCGCGAAAAAAGTTCGGGTTCAGTACCGAACTTGACCCCGGAGCCCGAACCCCATTAAAGTCAACGGGGACCCGAACTTTTCGACACAAAAATGGCTGTAAGAAAGTCCTGGCAAGTGCTAGAGGGCTGCAAAAGGAAGTAAAATGGGGGTAAGAGTAGGGCAAGTGCCCTACAAAAAAATGGGGATAGGGAAAATAACTTAAAATCGAATAAAAAAAATAAAAATGGGAATGGGGGGATGGATGTACAGCAAAGGCTGGAACCTGGCCCTATAGGAGTAGGCGATGATTTTAGAACAATAATCTGTCCCTCTAAGCAACAGCTGAAACCTGGCCCTATAGGAGTAGGCAATGATTTTTGAACAATAATGTGTCACTTACAGCAACATCTGGAACCTCTCCCTTTAGAACTAGGAGACGATTTTAGAACAATAATCTGTCCCTCTAAGCAACAGCTGGAACCTGGCCCTATAGGAGTAGGTGATGATTTTAGAACAATAATCTGTCTGTCTAAGCAGTAGACTCTACCTAGTCCAGAATCAGATCGTTCTGTAATGCAGGATGAGATGTTATTTATATCTGAAATCTGTCCCTCACAGCGCCGGCAGCATCCTCTCCCTACACTAGCCTGAGAGCATGTGACATGCAGCACTAATTGACTCCAGCTTATAAAGAGGCTGGGTCACATGATGCACTGGCCAATCAGAGCCATGCCATTAGTAGGCATGGCTGTGATGGCTTCTAAGGGCAAACCAGTGAAACGCTTGTTGATTGGCTGCCCTGCAGCTATTCAACAGGCGGGATCAAATACCCGAACCCAGAACCCGAACCCAAACTTTTTTTCAAATGTCCGGGTTCGGGTCCGGGTCACCCCAAAGTTCGGTACGGACCCAAACTTTACAGTTCGGGTTCGCTCAACTCTAATAACTAGGTGCAGACATGAAACCAGATTGTAGGGACCAGGGGGACTATGAGATAATAAATTTAAGTCATATAGGTTAAGTATTGTTTTCCAGTGAGCGGCCAGAAATTAACTTAAAGGTGGGAAGGCGAAAAGTAAGATTCCTCTGTGACACAGGAGCTTGCCGATCGGTTATACAGCATCAGGATGCCCCCATATACAATACAGACAAACATGTTTATGTAAGATCGACTAATGGAGCAATTACAAAAGAAGTAATGACTTCTCCCCTCCCTGTCTTTGATCAGGAGACAGCACAGCATCACAACTTCCCTTTTGTGATATCCAAACTTTGTCCTGTCAATCTATTGGGGAGAGATTTGTTGAGACAATTACAAATTTGCCTTGTACCAGGAAAGGAAGGTATAAAGGTGGCAAGGATGGAGGCGCTTGAGAAGAAAAGACAAGACTTCTATTATTACTGTTTAACTGTGCAAGGACCACCAGTTATAGTCTTAAAAAGGTTGATCAGAGAGTATTCAGGAGAAGGGGAACCCCAGAAGCACCCTCATTGTATAACATATTTTAAAAGAACACGGGGTCCCGATGAGAATTATGAGCTGGGAGTTCTTCAACAAGCAGATATTAAATTGTTAATGGACAGGTTGTATTTGGGTCCTGATGGAACCATGGTGGTGAGTGTGGTGTGTAGTCCCACCCTTAGGAAATTTTACGGGCAGCAAGTTTGTCCCCACATTTCACTCAGACGACCCACGGGGAAGTCTTGGGCATATTGTGGTGAAGAACTGACTAAATGGTTGGGAATGACGCCTAAAGAATTGCAGAGGGCGGGAGTACAGGTTGTAGATGTAGAGCAAGAGGCGTTGGGCATAACTGAACGTTTTGTGTGGAAGGAGGATAAATGATTGGATATGTTGCTGACGGAGGAAGAAGAGGGAGAACTGGCCACTCTGCCCCCAACACTCTGGTCAGCCAGCAAAAGTGATGTTGGATTAATGAAAACTGCGGATGCAGTAGTCATAATTCCAAAAAGTTCCTTCCGCCCAGACAAAAGACAATATCCAGTGAAACCTGAAGCAGAAGAGGGAATAGAACCTGTCCTGACGGAACTTATTACCAAGGGAATAGTGGTTGAGGCCCCAGATTTCCCATGTAATACCCCTTTGTTTCCTGTTAAGAAACCCACAAGGACTTAGAATTATTTGTAGATGGATCTGCCAGTAAGAATGACCTGGGACAAAATCAAGTGGGTTATGCAGTGGTGACCCAGGACCAGACATTGACTAGTGGTTCGCTACCAAGTCATTATTCAGCACAAGCAGCAGAACTTGTGGCTCTTATTGAAGCCTGCAAGGTAGGAGAAAATAAAAGGGTAAACATTTACACCAGGGCCGTCTTTAATATGGATTGGACCCTGGGCAAATATTTTCTTGGCCCCCCCCCCCATGCAATTTCATTCTCCACCTGCTCTGAGACATACAATACATAGCAACTAGACTCAAAATCAGTTTACGGAATCAGATTAGCAGTGATTTTGATTGGTTGCCAGAGGTCACAGCATATCATTACCACTTACTGACTGGTTGCTAGAGGTTACAGCACACATTACGGCTCACTGATTAGTTGCTAGAGGTTACAGCACATGCTTTCTGCTTGTTTGGTTGCTAGAGATTACTGTACATTATTACTGCCCACAGATTGGTTGCTAGAGATTACTGCACATCATCTCCTCACTGCCTGCACACCATGGACTGGGGAGCGCAAAGTCGCTTTCCTGACACCACAGAAATGTGCTGCCCTTTAGCAGATACACAGCAGTGGCATCAATTATCAATGACACCCTCACGCATCTGCTGACATGTGCTGTGGAATTTCAAGCATGCCTTTGTCTCCCCAGTGGGCAGCATCCAGTAAAGGTGATGGTGAATATGATCTCGGGGGGGCATGATATACATATGAATGCCACCTTTGTTTACATATCAGTGCAGCTGGCCGCCACTATTTACATATCAATGCTGCCGCTATTTACATATCAATGCCGGTTATTTGCATCTGTACACAACAATAGGGCAGAGTTGGGCAGCTTTAGTAGCAACACTTAGGTATCAGGACACAGCACAGGTCTAAAACTTCAAGGGACAAGGGAATTTAAACCAGGATAGTTGGCAAGAATGAGGCAGCTGCTTTGGGCCTAACAGCAATAACAGGGCCCAGGGCAGCTTCCCCTTTTGCCCTGCCTTAAAGACAGCCCTGATTTACACTGACAGTCAATATGCCTTTTCAACAGTACATGTGTTTGTACAACAATGGAAGAATAGGGGAATGGTGACCTCTACAGGGAAACTTATCACACAAAAGGATTTAATTTTAAAATTATTAGAAGCAATACAGAAACCCACACAGGTAGCTATCTGTAAATGTGCAGCACATACAAAATGCCAGGGCACTGTTTCACAAGGTAATGATAAGGCAGATCAGGCAGCGAAGCAAGCCGCCACCAAAGCACCACTTAACCCAATTTACCCTCTGGAGACAGAGAGTATTGCCCATATAGACCATGACATTTTGAAAATAATGCAAGAACAGTCCCCTGAAACAGAAAAACAAAAGTGGAACACAAGAGTGGTACAAGGGAGGGTGACCTGTGGTTAGGCCCACATTTTAATCCAATCCTGCCTAGCAGTTTGTTCCGGTATGCAGGTCTTTTGAGCCATGGGGTAAACCATGTCTTACCCGGAGGGGTGGTATCCCTAGTAGAGAAGACATTTACTGTGTATGGATTCTCAAATTACTCAAAATTGTTTTGTGCACAGTCTGTGCTAAAATGCACCCACAAGGGAATTTCAAAATTCCACAGGGACAGTTTCCAGACCCTGCATATCCATTCCACACCATCTGCATGGACTTTATTGAACTGACAAAGGTAGAGAACAAAAGGTTTTGTCTGACTATAGTGGACATGAATTCAAAATGGACCGAGGCATTTCCCCTGACACACCCAGATGCAAGGTCAGTGGCAAAGTGCCTAGTAAGGAAAAATCTTCCCTAGGTTCGGGCTACCGACAATAATATACAATGACAACGGCAGCCATTTTGTAAACCAAGTGATAACAGACATGGCCATAGCACTTCAGATAAACCTTAAGAATCATTGCTCATATCTCCCCCAATCTGCAGGGTTAGTGGAAAGGCTTAATGGTATATTGAAAAACAAGCTAGCAAAAGCGATGCAGGAAACAGGAAAAAATTGCTTATTTTGCCTCCCACTGACCCTGCAAAACATGAGAATTGTACCAACCAAAAAAGGGCTAAGCCCCGTTTGAGATTTTGTTTGGTAGGCCTTACACCCTACCGCAGTTTGGTCAGTACGGACCAAGTGAGGGAGAAAAAACACTGGCAGAATACATGAGGAAAGCGTTATTGTCCAAACCTGTTCTCTCTGCTAACTTATCCCCGGGTATCCCATCAGAAGGTGAAAGACCCATCCTTGTGGAACCAGGAGATTGGATCTGGATAAAGGTGCACAAAAGGAAGAACCCCCGATGGGAAGGACCCTATCAGGCACTCTTAACCACACCTACCGCTGTCACAATCGCTGAAAGGAATACTTGGATACACATCACACAGTGTAAGAAGGCCTTAGGCCAGACAGTAAGCAAAAATCCAGACCCTGACATCCCCCAAAGGCAACAGAGTGTCCCCAAAATCATTAGACTAGAAAACAAACCTATGTGAGTGTTGTGAATGGAGGAACATCTCTTCTTTTAAATAAAGGGATTGACATCCTGGAAGGAGAGACCACCTCCCTCCTACAAGAGGTGAAAGTAACACTGTGAACTCAACACATAGGGATAGGTAGATAGGAGGTGACCATGATTTTTCTGCTGTCCCCGGGATGCCACAAAATCCCTCAAGGAAGGTTTCTGATTATTGCTTGTATCTTATTCACCGTGGGTCTTGGCACCTATTGGCTCTGGGAGACTTTGAAGTTGAGAGAAAGAAAATGTCAGATCTCTCTAAGAGGAGGATGAGAAGGCTGAATACAGGAGAGGTTAAGGGGTGGGGTGTACTAGAAACACCAGTGTTGACTACGGAGGCTTCAAACCAGACCATAGTGTTTACCTTAACAAAGAGCCAGGTGTTTGACCCAACAAAAGTTACTTATGACCTTGGGGCCTATAATATATATATATATATGTGTGGGAAGGGTAAGGCATGTGGTGATTGGGAGAATGTATGGTGGACAACAGGACCCCCACAAGTGGGAAATTAGTTCGGCTAGGATTCCTCCAGATGACATAAGGATCTCCTTAGCGAAGGGAAGTCAAGGGACCATAATCCTCACAGTACAGAACCCAGAGGTTAAAGACAGTGGAGTATATAGGCTGGGAATAACCATGTCAGGGACGGATCCATGGGCTGAAGTCAAACTCCAGATAAACTCTTTCCAAAGTGCCCCTGCCAGTGCCATGGGCAACTCACTCCCTGAGGTTGGAGATCGACAGGACAACGAGGTAGTTGGGGTGGTAATACAGCCAGAAGATAGACTGAGCTTAGAGACTGGCTACTCAGACAAGAATGAATGGTTGGAATGGATGAAGTTTACAGCCAATTCTACTAATGCCTCTGACTGTGTGGTGTGTGCCAGTGTAAGACCAAGCCTAGCGACTGTTCCAGTTCCCCCAGTTTTCAATATGACATGTATTTTATTAATGATGCAAGGTAACGCAGATAATGAGGGTTGCAAAACAGAAATTTATAAATTTCCTGTGACTAGAATGAAAACCAAGCCAGTAGGTGTGACAGTCTATAAGGGGAATTATACTTGTTTTAACAATACTATTAGACTGGCTTTGCATGAATTTAGATATTGCACCACTACATATCAGGTTAGAAGTGATGGAAGCTTCCCAGACTCACTGTTTACCAATCAAACACAAACTCTAGCGGACACTTGGTGGTTGTGAGGAGACAATAAACCAAGGCCTTTATTGGGCTCAAATTGGGCTGGAATATGTACGCTGGTCAGTCCTGGATTACGAGCATCATGGGCCTGGTGCTGAGGATTTTCGTGGGCCTTTTCATGGAAATAAATCACATGAAAATGCAAACAATTATTTGTTAAAACAAATTAAATATGCCACTTCAATTTACATATCAGTCCTGTGTACACCGCATACAGAGCAGGCCTGGGCAGTATTAGTGACTCACTCACACCATTGGGCTGGGCCTATCTTAAGGAAGGGGCCTGGAGCTGCAGCTCCAATAGCCCCTATGTTAATCTGGCCCTGACGCTGGTGAAGGTAGTTCTACCCTTTCTAATCTTCTTTGCCCAACTAGAAGGTGTTCCTATATGGGATAAGGCCGCCGGCATAAAATTAAATAAGCTAACCAAGCGAGATATTCCAGGGGGAAGTTTTGATAGATCAGTATACATAGATGCTATAGGCGTACCGAGAGGCGTCCCTGACTAATTTAACCACTTGCCGACCGTCAACCGCAGGTTGACGGCAACAAGATGACTCTGCTAGGCAAACCGCCGTCATACGACGGCGGCTGCCAGATCAAGCACTGTGAGCGCACGAGCGCCGCCGGAGGCGCGCTCGCGCACTCACTGTTCCGGGGGGCCAGGGAGCGGGTGCACCGGACTCCATTGCCGCTGGCTACCCACGATGCCCCCCCCCGGAGTGAAAGAACAGAAGTCTGTGTAAGTAAACACGGATCTCCGTTCTGTGAGAGGGGGAAGGGCTGTGATCACAGCCTTCCTCTATATGGAAGCTGTGACCACTATCCTAGGGCAGTCCCCCCACAGTTAGAACACGCCCAGGGAACACAGTTAACTCTTAGAGCGCCCCCAGGTTAACCCCTTCACTGCCAATGGCATTTACACAGTAATCAGTGCATTTTTATAGCACTGATCGCTGTATAAATGCCAATGGTCCCAAAAAAGTGTCAAAATGGTCCGACATGTCCGTCGCAATATCGCAGTACCGCTAAAAATCACAGATCGCCGCCATTACTAGTAAAAAAAAATAAAATAAATAAAAACCCCAGAAATGAATTCTCATCATCCGTAAACGTGGCAACTTTTGCGCAAACCAATCAATAAATGCGGATTGTGATTTTTTTGATCACAGATATGAGGAAGAATATAAATCGGCCAAAACCGTTGAAAAAAAATGTTTTTTTATATATTTTTTTTGGATTTGTATTTTAGCAAAAAGTAAGAAATTTGGGTTTTTTTGCAAAATCGTCGCTCTTTTTTCGTTTATAGCGGCGATCAGAAATGATGCAGCGATGATCAAATACCACCAAAAGAAAGATCTGTTTGAAGGCGCATGCGCGGGCTCCGCCAAGATGGCCGCTTGGCACTGAAGCTCCGCTCCGCCGCCGAACACTTCGCCGCCTAGAGGCTGACCGGAGCCCTCCAACGCGCCACAGACGCGCCGGAGCGATTCCATCGCCCTTTCCAGAGAGGCGTGTCTGGGCCGCCTGTAGTTAGTCAGCGTGACTACAAGGGCAACAACTAAACGGCCAGACACCGCGCAACCTCCCGAGGCCAGTCGGAGATCCGCCGCTTCACAAGCCGCCGCCTCGCCTCGAAGTCACGGTTCGCCGGTAGAACCGCCTCGGGCGCGTACGCGGAAGTTTGTCTAGAAAGAAAACCACCATAAACTAGTAGCGACGTAGTAAAGACTAGCGGCGATATTTGCTTTTTTCTCGCTGCTAAAACGTTTTTTTGGGTTTAAAGAATGAAAAACGATTTTATGTTTAGGTTTTTTTTATATAT
>BLSH010493374.1:1912-12334 GCA_018402905.1 Glandirana rugosa
CTTTCCACCTATATATCTAGAGAACAGAAATAGAATTATCTTTATTAGAAGGAAGTAAAGACAAGAGATCTATATATCCACCTTTCCAAATTTTCGCTTTTATGGAATCAGAGAGGTGAAAACCTAATGGAGAAACTTCACAGGACATTACCTCCTTAAGGCAAATTTCAGGAATAGACATGTCCGAAGATGAATGTAAAGGCCTCTCAGGAACCATATGTGTCATTGAAGGGGTAGGGGGCACCGAAAACAAATTAGGAATAGAAGACATATTATCCCTCCAGACCGAAGCTAAACCCAAATCAGAATTTTGTGTAGTGTTAGGAGAAGGCAACATTCTAGATAATAAATTAGCAATGTTCAATGTAAAATCTCTTATTATAGAGGCATCAATTGACTCACCTCTATCAGCAGCTGATGTAGGGATGGAAGAACCAATGGTAGGTAAAGGAGCTGCTGAAACGGCTGGAATAGGGTCTGTAGCCATAGCAACAGCCTTCTCAGTGGCTTTTACCGCAGGCGACACATCGTGCTGTAATAAATGAGCTGTAGAAACAGTAGTTAAAGCAGGTGAAACAGTATGCATAACATCAATTAAACCAACATCATTATGCATCAGCAGTTCCACAGTACCATTGTTTTCTCTAACACTATATTGCTGATCAGAGACCTGTGAAGAAACTGTTTTAGTAACCATAGCAACAGCATGATCATTTTCCCAAACGACATCATCAGCAGGCAAAAGTACACCATTATATGACACATTGTTACCTTTATCACCTTTAACTGAATATTTCCTTTTTTTTTTCATTTCTGATCCTGGACGGTGAGTTGAACCTAGATGGCTTTTTAACAAACCTCTTCTGTTTAGCCACTAGGCGTCCTGTCGGCTCCACGGCTGTAGAAGTCGATTGGCCGAGTGAAATCCCGTCCTCTACCGCGATATGTTGATAGCTGCGTCATCGGATGTGTCTCAGCAGCACAAGCCTTATTACGAGCGGTCTGTCCTAGTAACAGCGGCAGGGGGCGCTTCTTCCATAACAGGCTGGCAGAGCGTCGGGTCCACAATCGGTGGTGTGGCAGATGGCAGAAATGAAGATGAGCCAGGTAAAGCCAAACAATTTTTCATCCATTGCTCCCCATCCACCGCGCTGGCCCTCTCAAGCAGTTTTTGTATCAGGGATTCCATTATGAAAGCACCGGACAGTCGCAGACGTCCTTCTTCTTCCAATTCCCTGCCGACTGCTTCAATACTGACGTCTTATCTTTTCTTTTATAGGACCAAGCTCGTGCCAGGACCGTTACTTGTTATTTCCACCAATCATAGGTAAGTGTAACAGAAAAAACACACATCTTTTTTTTTTTTTTTTTTTATTTAAAACAATCATGCTTTATTATCAACCATTTGTCTATCCTTGTCCCATATGTGCACGGAGGGGACATTCTGCCCCCCCATACACATTCATTAGATTGTATATGCATTAGCAACCCCTGCACCTGAAATCTTGAGCAGCAAACTGATACAGATTTGCAAAAGTTAGAGTCAGATATATCACTGAAGAGACTCAATTGTACTCTAAACACAGGCACCATTAGGAAGTAGTCAGCAGTATGCTGTATGTTGTTACTGTGCTGCTCTAGAGAAGCAAAGGATGGAATGCATGCATCAAACCACAAGATATCAATAAATACATCCCATAATACTGTATATCTCACTGTGGTTGACAGCAACAGGACCCAATGGCTCCCGCTGCTGCCAAAAGCCAATCATGAGTATGAGTTCCCGGAGAGCCAAGGTTCTCATGGACATCGCTGGATTGAGAGGGGGCTCAGGTAAGTATTGGGGGGCTGGGGGGGCTGGGGGGGCTGCTGCACACAGAAGGTTTTTTTACCTTCATGCATAGAATGCATGAAGGTAAAAAACCTTGTGCCTTTACAACCACTTTAGGACCAATTCTAACTTGGTGTACAGAGACAGGCAAGTGAAGGCAGAAGATAGCATGCCATCACTAACCTTTCCTATCTGTCACTGATGTTTATGGATGCTGTCAGCTTCACAGCCAACGGCCTCTTATCAATCAGTGATGCTGACAGTGGATGGAAGCTAATGGGAAAGCTGAGACACTAAGTTCCCATCAGGAATGCTCTCTCCTTGTAAATGATAGCAGGCAATGTGCAGGCTGTGTATTGGCTATAGATCCACACACTGTCTGCTATCAAGCACAAGGGGAGAGAGGACGTGATGGGTGAAATTCCCATATGGATCCCAGCTTAAAAAAATACTCTGTATCACGCTGCCATGCGTAACAACTGAAGTGGCATGGAGAAAGCTCAGGTGCACTGAGGACAAAGTGTCCATATGGACAGTCCAGTGTTAGTGTGCCTCTGCAAGTGATAAATGTCTGGAATTCATGTACCTTTTTAGGTACAGGTACATGAATCTTTCATCCACACTGACATTTGTCATGTGAAGTGACGTATTTCCCTAATAGTGTCAGAACAGATAGACACAGTATCAGGACAGACATACACATTCAAAGTGTCAGGACAGACACATACATATAGTGCTAGGGGAGACACACATATACAAATAGGGCACACACATAAAGTTTTAAAGCATACATAACCATTTACAGAATTATACACAAACAGTGCAAGGACACTCCAATAACTTTGCCAAATATGTGACTACAAGGTCTATTACTAAAGCTTAATTGCTTCATTACAGATGGCCTTTCTAATTTCTTCTTTCTGGGCCCACATCCTCTACGTCTTCCATTTTAATTTGGAACTATAGCATAGAGCTGTATCACTTTGGTGTAGCCATAAATTAATGACATACTTAATCAAACACATTATTCCAAATTATTAATTCAAAAAATGTACACAGTTTGCTGGTCGGTAATGCATGAGAACATATATTATACCATGGGTGTAATATTGCTCTGGATAAAATTTTATTGTAATATTATTGGATATTCTGATAAAAATATAACAAATCTGATACAATATTTGAAATCCTAACAAAGGTAGTTTTGCTTAACAGATACTGAATAGGGATGAGCCAAACACCCCCCGGTTCGGCTCGCACCAGAACATGCGAACAGACAAAAAGTTCAGACGAACATTCGAACACCATTAAAGCCTATGGGACCTGAACATGAAAAATCAAAAGTGCTCATTTTAAAGGCTTATATGCAGTGTTATTTCCCTAAAAAAGTGTATGGGGGCCCGGGTCCTGCCCTAGGGGACATATATCAATGAAAAAAAAAGTTTTTGAATCAATAGTTTTTTCAGCAGCAATGATTTTACTAATGCCTAAAGTGAAAAAAAAAAAATGAAAAATTCCTTTAAATATTGTGCCTAGGGGTGTCCTTAGTCTGTTTGTAAAAGGGCGCATATCTGGGGGCCTGGCCTAATGCAGAGCAAGACGGCGGCTTAATCCCGGAGCTCCTCCTCCTCCGAAAGGATCCAGCAACCCGCAGCAGCCTCAACGGGGCGATTAAAAACCCCAACACCGGGCCATCCACACTGAGGAGGATCGAAGGAAAACGAGGACCATGTCCAAAAAGAGGAAGAAGGAACGGAAACCCCACCACCTCATTCATGGACTTCTTCTCACAGCCCAGCCAGGAGGGGAAGCAAAATGGCACTGAGGCCTGCAACACCTGCACAGCTAAATCGGGTAATCAGAGCTCGAGACAGAACCTGCGCTCAGCCAGTGCTGGACACGATTTTAAAAGAGACGCTGGTGTCACTTAGAAGCACGATTCAAGCAGATATGGCCTCATGCATGTATCGGTTTAATCAGGACATTCATGCAATGGAGACAAGGGTAGACCACATAGAGACTAAAATGGCGGAATACGCCTCCACCATTAATGACTTGGTGGATGCCAATGAAGAAAGGGAAGGGGAGGCTGAGTGGTTTAGAGCCAAATTGGCGGACATAGAAGATAGGGCAAGAAGAAACAACATGAAAATCGGGGGATCCCGGAATCGGTCCAACCACCTGACCTACGCAAATATGCTACCAATCTATTTCGGTCTCTCCTCCCTGGGCTGTCCAACAGGGAAGCCACCATCAATCATATTCACAGGCTACCCAAACCTACACACCTACCTGATCGTATACCCAGGGATGTGATACTGAGGCTTCACTTCTTCCATATTAAAGAGAACCTAATGTTAATAATGCACAAACAAGGAAATATACCTGCACAATATCAAAAGCTGCAATTTTTCGCTGATCTATTGCAATACACGCTCCAAAAAAGGAAAAATCTTAACAATGTGACTAAAATCCTCAGGTATCACAAAATAACATACCGATGGGGATACCCGACAAAAATATCCATTACTAAAGAAGGGCGTACCTATGAGGTAAACAACCCTGACAAAGGCCTAGCATTGCTGAAAGATTGGGGCTTATTGCCAGACCCAGCCGAGGTAGATAACCATACCCCACAATCAATTCGCCCAGTGGATGCCGAATGGACAATGGTCACTACAAAAAATACAAAGACACATAACTGTCCCTATTGAGGCCTAAATTCCACCAAAAATAAGGATCCCTAAGAGGAGATGATAACTCTTAGGTTTAGCCTTTTTCCCCCACTACCTGCACAGCCACAAGCTGTTTTGGGATACATTGTACCCACGGGACATTCTAGTTACCCGGTGGCAATGTTACTTTATATTTGGTTATTGTTATACATGCTTCCTTTTTCTCCAATTTCTTCTATGGGATGTACCTACAACCACTCACAAGAGGAGATCGCTCACTTATCAGTGGACTCACCTATGCAACAGAACTTTGGATATCAGCTCCTGGCAGATACAACAGAATCCACTTTACCAATATACGTCGGGGCACAGTGAGTACAAACAAACCAGTTTTTTTTACCTTGGCCTCATATTATACCCACCACCCTAAGACCACTAGAGGGAGCTCTCCCCACATACATGAAGAACCTCTACAACACCAAACCAACTGAACCCTTTACTATTAATGGGAATTCAATTTCTATCAATTAAATGTAAAGGCCTAAACCACCCAGCCAAAAGGAGATCCATGTGGACTGTAGCCCTCCTACACAAAAGTGACATAATATGTGCCCAGGAGACCCATTTTCACAATCAGAAGCCTCCTAAATGTTTGCACAGAAACTTCCCCCATGTGTTCACTGCCAATGCAGATTCTAAAACAAAAGGGATGCTTATGGCAATCAGGGACACGGTAGCCTTTAAACGACATGATGCCATCATAGACCCAGAAGGCAGATACCTGATACCAGTCTGCGACCTGGACTCTGCTACCTACACAATAATCAATGAGTATGCACCAAACCGACATCAACTCCACTTTTTCAATAAACTTTTACGAAAGATCTGCTCTATTCAGAAGGGGCTAATGGTACTCTGCGGAGACTTCAATGCTCCCCCGGACATTTGCTTGGACTCCACGTCTAATTGTAGACGTCCAGGTCAGACGCTTCAAGCATCTCTCCACAAACCTGATCTTTTTGATGCATGATGCTGCATGCACGCCAGCGAAAGAGACTACACATTTTTTCCCACCTCATCAAATCTACACCCGCATAGACTTTTCTAGTCAACCAAAATACCTTAATCAGGGTCAGGAGGCAAAAATCAACCAAATTACATGGTCTGACCATGCCTCCATCACCTTGACGATAGATAGTGTGGCCTCATCAAACTCTATGCCGGTGTGGAAACTTAATTCATTCCTACTTCAACAAGGGGACACAAAGAAGATTTTAGAAGACCACTTGCCAATTTTTTTTTTTCTGAAAATACGGCATCCGTGCAGGATCAATTTGTGTTGTGGAATGCCCACAAGGCATATATCAGGGGCATTTGTATTCAGTTGGGTTCGAGAGCTAAGAGGCAGCGGCAGAAGCATATAAGAGACATCACACCCCACGCACAACCCCTCGCCCAACACCGAGATCCCCCTAGAAGCTAGCAGCTGGCCTGTTAACCCAAACCATACCCCCCTGCTCCATCAAGACCCCTCCAAATAGTACCGGTTATCTCAGACACCCTTCCATAACTGCTACCTACATACTCTCGCAGGACAGCAAGGTCGACCCACCGGACCCTCGACTAAATCCTTAGCCCCAACTACTCCGCTGAGCGCTACTCAGCTCAGGAGGCCGACCATCACGAACCTCAGACACCCGCGTCCTGACGGTTGACGGGGGGGCTGACACCATTGGATGAGATGGCATATCCCACTCCTCGTCCCCCGGTGCTGGCCTCTCCCCGACGGAACTCTGCGCAGAGGGTTCCCCATACGCACAGCTGCTTTAATATCACAACACAGAACCACAACATACGCATCAATTGCCAACTCAGATGCAAAGGTTTGATCTTTCAGCTAGCCGAAAGTTTTCTGTTTTGATCTTATGTATACCGGACATTGCCACTGTTTCTTGCTTCACGTCTATTTCACTGTTGCAGTTGTAACCCTTTTCTTTCTCTCCTGGAAACTTAATAAACTTCTTTTTAAATAACTGAACTTGATGCCCAAAAATAAACGGGGCGCTTCCCAGGTCATATCCCAGAAATTGACCAAACTGAGGCATGATCTCAGGCTCCTCCTTTTGGAGGACTTTGAGAAAATGTCCAAAAACACATAAATGTCTTACTACGCCTCTGATAATAAAGCTGGGAAGATGTTAACACAAAAGCTACTAGGGAAAAGACATAAAACCAAAATTCCATATATAACCCACCCATTCACTAAAACTAAGGAATTTCACCCTCAAAAAATAGTTGAAGCTTTCAGTGATTGTTACGGGGTCCTATATAATCTAAAAGATGATAAGGGAATGCAGCAACCCACACCAGAATCAATTGACCTATTTCTAACCAAACTTCCCATTCCCAAAGTAGCACCAGACCAATTACAAGCCCTTAACCTCCAATTTATGGAATCTGAGATCTATAAAGCCATAGACTCCCTTCCCACCAATAAATCTCCTGGTCCTGATGGGTTCAGCAATGACTATTATAAGACTTTCAAATTGACACTAACCCCCCTTTTGGGTTAGATTTTCAACAATGCCGTTGCCTCTTCAGCTTTTCCACCTGAAATGCTCAGGGCCTTGATAGTTGCTCTACCCAAGGCAGGTAAGGATCCAAGCACACCTCAAAATTTTCATCCCATATCTCTCCTGAATACAGACCTAAAACTATACGCTAAATGAATCCCAAAATGATTTGAGAACATAATGTCCATCCTTATCCATTCAGATCAGACAGGGTTCCTAAGGGGACGCCAGACATCAGATGACACCCGTAGACTAACTAATGTTCTCCATCTAGCTGGAGCTTTGGGGAGGCCTGCTCTGCTTCTGGCTTTGGATGCGGAGAAGGCCTTTGACCTTGTGCACTGGCTGTACCTTGAGAGAGTACTGGAGTCCTTTGGCCTTACAGGCATCATATCCACGGCCATTATGGCCCTCTACTCCAGATCCTCTGTTCAGGTGTTTGTGTCTGGCGTCCTGTCTTTACCTTTTTTAATATCCAATGGAACTAGGCAGGGGTGCCCACTATCCCCCCTAACATTCAACCTTATTATGGAACCCCTAGCTATATACATTAGAACTCACCCCGACATCAAGGGTCTAACACTACCCAACTCCTCTCATTCCATTAGCCTTTTTGCTGATGACATTATTTTAATTCTCACTGAGGTGGAACCTTCCCTGGCAGTGGTACATGAGGTGATGAATCTGTTTGCTCAAATATCTTATTATAAGGTAAATGAAACTAAGTCATACATAATGGGCCTGGGCATACAGAACACCACCAAAAAAACTCCAATCGAGGTTTCCATACACATAGTGTGATAAAAGGATAGGATACTTGGGTATAACTCTAACGCCCACAACAGATCAACTAGTAGACACCAACTATATCCCATTCCTTACTAAAATGGACTCACAACTACATACCCTTGCCAAAACTGTACTATCATGGGCAGGCAGATTGGCTGCCTTTAAATGCTGATCCTACCCCAACTCCTTTAACCCTTCAGGTCCCTACCAATACTAGTCCCAGATTCCTTCTTTTCTAAGGCACAATGTCTGGTCAATAAATACCTGTGGCAGGGTAGGAGAGCAAGATGCACATTTAAAAAACTGATTAAAGCATGGAATGCGGGGGGAATTGGACATTCTTATTAAGGACTATTACACAGCCACAATTTTAGCACAAACGAAAGCATACTTCCCACACTCTAATAGACCGAGATGGATAGACCTGGAAGAATATCAATGCAAAACCAAAAATGTAGCTGACCTACTCACAACATGCAGGCTCAAACCACAACCACATTCTATAACAGCCACCACCATACAGGCAGCAATTAGAGCATGGAAGACATTACTATCTACACAGACGGAGCGATTACAAGACATCCACATTATGCCCAAGTATCGCTAGCCTTCAACTTTTCATTCCAGACCTACACATATGGGTGTCCAAGGGAATGCTATCAACTGCGGATCTAAAGATAGGACCAAAACCTAAAACGTTTAGATCACTTCAACTAGAATTTGGACTCAATGGGTCTGACTTTAATAGACATGTCCAGGTAGCACACATACTGAATTCCATACCTGATATGTCTATAGAACTACCCTGGAGAATTGTCAATTACCTTACCAAGACGAACAACAATCTCAAAGGCATATCCTTATTTTACAACTTTATAAACCAGAGGGAAATCTTTGTCAAATCAGCACCCATTAAGGCTTGGGAGCACCATATGCAAACCACATATACTAATGATCAATGGCAAACTGCACTCACTTCCGTCTATGAGTCAACCAAATGTGCCAAATTATGGGAATTAACGCAAAAAATCCTACTCGGATGATACCTCACCCCATCGAGGCTATCCAAATTCGACGCACAGTGCTCACCCATGTGTTGGAGACACTGTGGAAATAGGGGCACACTATTCCACACACTATGGGAATGCCAAAAATTACAAACCTTCTGGGCTAAAGTCTTACACGTAATGGAAAGTGTTGTAGGGATAAAAATTCCAATAACCCCAGGGATAGCACTATTTTCCATGGAAATAAATAGGGCACCCACAGCACTGAGGGACATACTATCCCATATTCTACTGAGTGCTAGACTAACGCTTACAGGACACTGGACCTCTGCAGATGCCCCTAATATCAATGAAGTCATACAAACCACAAACCTGCATGCCAATTATGAGATAATGTTTGCCTCCACGCAGGGTAGATATCAGACTATGTATAACATGTTGCTGGGGACAAGAGCCTCTTCCCCACAAGCCTGGCCGGTACTTGTGTGGGTTTGCGGGCAGGGGGGCTTATCAGAATCTGGAAGCCCCCTTTAATAAGGGGGCCCCCAGATCCCGCCACCCCTATGTGAAAAGGTATGGGGTACGTTGTACCCCTACTCATTCACCAAAAAGGAGTGTAGTGTTACAAAAAAAGCAGTTTTTGACAATTCCTTTATTGTTTAAAATAGCTGTTTTCTTCTTTCTTCTTTCTCCCTCCATCTTCTCCTGGCCCGGTCCTTCTTCTTGTCTTCTGCTCCTTCTTTCAGTCTTCTTGCTTCCTCTCTTCATCTTCAATCTTCATCTTCATCTTCTTCTTTCACCGGCACTGCTCTCCCCGCAGCTGCAACCTGGCCCCTGCAAGTCTCCCAGAATGGTGGTCTTCACAATGACAGTTCTTTTTTTTTTTTTTTATTTCAAAGTTTTATTATTCATTGTCATGAACAAACATTTCCATTCAGAGTACAATCACATTTTTGTTTACAGGCATTTCCACGAGCATTTTGGACAGATGCAGTGGCATGCTTGCCAAGAGGGTAGGTGTGAAGAGGGAAGAATTAGAACTCCGAGAGATAGATGATAAGCAGGGAGGGCAGGGAGAGGGGGGAAGGAGGATTACTCAGAGTGTATTCCGCAAGCCGAGCTGCCTGGATAAGTGACTTACAAATTTGTCGGAAGAATGGTGTACCTGGATGGATGAGGGAGACCTTGTGCAACTGCGCGGCCCCTCCTCCCCCCAATTGGGTAGGCGGAGAAGCCGCCGGGAGCAAAGTCTGCTTCCAGGGGCTGTATGGTGTATGAAACTGGAAGTCAGTATGCCGAAAAGAATTGGTTATCTGGTAATCGCTTGGCTTGTCGGGTTGCAGAATCCTCTGGGGGGTAAGGTAGAATAAACGTAGATATTATGATAATAACACTAAGACATGCAAATCTTACGAGCTAAGACCCACACTCAGTGGGAGAGAGAGAAAGCGGCTGATCCGCTTTTAGGTAGTCAATAGTCTTGAGTAGCTGGTTATATCTGCCGATGTCCTGGAGCCTGTTTTGTCATCTGAGGGTGTGCTTGGGTG
>BLSH010493407.1:1578-11641 GCA_018402905.1 Glandirana rugosa
CAATGACGTAAACCTTCTCTAGACCAATATAGATTACCGATAAACGGTAACTATCAGATTAGATGGGAAAGAGATCTAAAAACAGTATTCACAGACTATCAATGGCAAATAGCCATTAGATATAACCAGATCTCTTCCAAATGCAGTAACTACTGGGAAATGTTGCAAAAAATACACCATAGGTGGTACCTCACACCTGTACAATTATCCAAATACACGAACATAGAGGATGATAGATGCTGGAGAGGTTGTTCACAATCGGGATCATTACTACATATTTTATGGGAATGTCCCCACATACAATCCTTTTGGAGGAAAGTATTCTCCCTTTTAGCAGAGTTGACGGGAGTGATAACTAAGCCTTCCCCAGCACTGGCTCTTCTCAGCATAGGTATAGAAAACTTCCCGCAGGAGTACAGACCTATAGTAATGCACACACTATTTGCAGCCAGGCTACTCATAATGCGAAAATGGAGAGGTTCGCTGACACCCAACATATCTGAGGTTAAATTTCAGCTGCATCTGACCAAAGATCTGGAATGTTCATTAGCCATACAGAATGGCACATTCAATAAATATGCAAGAGCCTGGTCTCCCTGGACAACAATTCAAAGAACTTGACATTTTACCATTAACTGATATTCTGGTTATTATACAATATCTCTTGGATGTTTAATCTTTCAAATGGACAATCTGAGCCAAAAGGATTACTTCTTGTCTATGAGCCTCCTGACCTACTTTCAACGTTTAACGTTTATAAGCCTGTAGGTTTGTTATTATTACCTGATATGATGTATGGAAGGGTTAATCTGATAACCCAATTGCAATAACATGTATTGTCTACTTTTGAAAATATCAATAACAAACCATATTAAAAAAAAAAAAAAAAAAAGAAATGAGTGAGGTTCCCCTACAAATCCATACTAGATACTTTTTGGGAGCATGCAGCCTGGCTGGCGAGGAAAAGGAGGGATTAGCGTGCAGGTCCCCTGTGACATATACCAGACCACCTGCTCTCAACATACAACATAGGGGGTGCCTTGCCAGGGAGCAATTGTCCCAATGTTGATGAGGGTAAGGGTCTCATTCCCACAGCCCTTTCCAGTGCTTGTGGGAGTCTCGGGTTGGGGGGCTCATGAGAGCCTAGGGGGCCCCTACATACCTCTACCCCCTATGTGGGAGTATGAGGTACCCAGCATGCCTACTCCTTCGCAAAAAAAATAGTCTTAACATGGAAACATAAAAGTTTTTATATATATTTTTTGGCTTATCCACAGTTCGGTCTAAACCTAGGTTTTGGTCCAAACTGCTGGTTCATCCCTGTTGATTAGTTATCCTCCACATTTTTTTCAGATAGCAGTATTTGCTTGTAATGCTTCCTGCCCTTTTCTTATTAGTAGAAATATCCATATTGCTCATCCTTTTCATCTAGCCTAGTTCAGGTATTGATTTATTTGGGTATTATTTTAGAAGATTTTCACATCAGTTAGATTTCTAAGTGGCTGTTGCCCACCCTTTAGTTCCATTGATTTTTAATGCCCCACATGTTCAAGAATTTCTACATTATTTTGTCCCTCAACAGACAATTAAGAAAATAAGATTTTTTTTACTTACAATTTCTTTTGTTCATTGAGGTCAATGGAGGGACATGGGTCCCTCCCTCTCTGTTTATAGTCTTCTAGCTCATAAAACTGGGATATGTTGGTTGTAGACAGGATTTTGGAATACTGTAAGTAGATCTAACCTTCCATTTTCATGGAAGGTCCACTTTAGAGCAGTATTAAGTATCTTGCATGAGTTCATGTAAACTCTTTTATGCTCTTGGACACAGCATTCCTTTTGGGATTTTTTCCACAATTGCAAGATTACTAATCTGTGCTTACTATTTTGATTGCGTATAAGGTGAAATGTTTTGCATACAATTGTCCTTCATCAAATATTTTGTCTACCTTATTTGCAGTATACTGTATGCTCCAGCAGTTTGAGGGTTTGTTCACACAGTGTTTTATCTAAGAAAAATAAGATAAAAAATAAGTGAATATGAATTTAAAGTTACTTTACTCTAAAAACAACTAAGTAACCAACTTTGAAAGTCAATAAGAGCTAAACCAATTTTGTTTGTTCTTGTCACATAAGAAACAACAAAGCATGCAAAACAATGAGAGATCAATATCCTTCTAAGGCAACATTAAGCTATTTGAAAAGGAAGATACAGTACAATGCAGTGCAATGATTCCTCTACTAAACAGAAAGAAGTGTCTTGAATTTGACAGTTTATTTTCTGCTCTAGTAAAGTATGTGTAATCTCTTTGGATGGTTTGTTTTCCTTCCTGTTTTCTGTGACAGTGGTGTGTCCTGTCTCACTGATGGAAGCACCAGTCTTCCAAATCAAAGAGGTAAAGGTTTAAGTAACCTCTGATCTCCTACCTTGTTATGAACATCTTTAATCTCTGACACAGTGATTCAGTTTAAACAGAGCGTGAAAAGAACAGGTTTTGAATCGAGGCAGTTATGTTGCCAGAGGGATTCATTCTATCATGATTTAAAGATTAGTTCACAAGAGACACCATTAGGTCAAAAGTCCTCCCAGTGTTTCATTGTGAATATTTTTTGGCATCTTCACTTAAAATATTTACTTTATTTTAGCTAAGCAAAATATTTCATTATTATTTCATAGTAGTCAGTATTATGAGGCATTGGTATCATATCAAGCATCACATACAATGTATGTTTTAAAATGGTATAACTGTGTTTCAATTCTAATCAAAAAGTGGTGCTAGTCAGCTACTACTGTACATACAATATTTGTTATACATTATTATTATAAAACCTAAGATATTTACTTTGTGGTTACGAATGGCTGCATGTTCTTCTGGGTTGTAATTTTTTTTTGAATCATCTGCAATATTTCTTATGTGATGTTTTATTGTACGAAACCAGTCAATATTGCATGAAAATCCTAAGTTCTGTTCAGTAACAAGCAAAACTGTACAGATTGCTCCTTCAGTAGTTTTCTTTTGGAAGGTATGCGTTGGCAATTTAAATTTGTGTACACACTATATGAAAATCTTATGATTGTTCCAAGTACAGGATTTTCCCTCCGATTATCATATAATGTGTAGGCCCCATTAGCGATCGCTAAATCTGTTACAGGACAAACTTGCCATTCCATGGATATGGTTATACATAGTTAGGACCAAATTTTGCCATTTTGGTTCAAATGTGACATTTCCAATGCCATCAAAAAATGTTGTTCCCTTTTGACCACAATTTACCTAATAAAACTGCCACCTTTATATTCATAGATTACATTACCTGATGATGAGAAGGTGAGCTCCCTTTAAATACAGTGGAACAGGTATACTGTGCATACATTGTAAGAAATATAAAATAGGAATCTATTGTACAGTACATATCCAATCCATTGCCATTAACAGTATTTAACTCATTGGATCTTCTTAAATTACATTGTATATGTATAGTATACTTATTTTAATGCTCCTTGTTTACCCCCACAACTCTATTTTGGCAGCAGTGGAAGGTGTGCACAAGTGAAGGCATAACATGTTTGTAATTACTATACTCAACTTAATTGTAATGCATGTGTGTCTTAAAGTGGAGTTCCACCCAAAAGTGGAATTTCCGCTTACCTGATTCCTCCCCCCTTCATGTCACATTTGGCACCTTTCAGGGGGGAGCAGATACCTGTATTTTACAGGTACCCTGTCCCCACTTCTCGGAGACTGGGCCATGGTGAAGTATGTGAGCAGCTTGGTCCCCCTCCCCTTCTGCCGGGCCAGTGAGAGAGCACAGCGTGCTTTGCACATAGGCATGAGGGACCCAGCTGTGAAGCCAAAAGGCTACACTGCCAGGTTCCCTTGCCCACAATGCCGGCGGCAGCACCCAACAGCTAATGGAAACATCAGTTCCAGTGCCGACATTGCTGGACTCCAGGACAGATACAGTATCTTACAAAAGTCAGTACACCCCTAACATTTTTGTAAATATTTTATTATATCTTTTCATGTGACAACACTGAAGAAATGGCACTTTGCTACAATGTAAAGTAGAGAGTGCGCAGCTTGTATAACAGTGTAAATTTGCTGCCCCCTCAAAATAACTCAACGCAGCCATTAATGTCTAAACTGCTGGCAACAAAAGTATACCCCTAAGTGAAAATGTTTAAATTGGGCCTAAGGTGTCAATATTTTGTGTGGCCACCATTATTTCCCAGCATTGCCTTAACCCTTTTGGGCATGGAGCTCACCAAAGCTTCACAGGTTACCACTGGAGTCCTCTTCCACTCCTCCATGACGACATTACGGAGCAGGTGGATGTTAAAGAGCTTCCAATCCTCCACCTTCCATTTGAGGATGCCCCACAGATGCTCAATAGGGTTTAGGTCTGGAGACATGCTTGGCCAGTCCATCACCTTTACTCTCACCTTCTTTAGCAAGGCAGAGGTTGTCTTGGAGGTGCGTTTGGGGTCATTATTATGTTGGAATACTGCCCTGCGGCCCAGTCTCCGAAGGGAAGGGATAATGCTCTGCTTCAGTATGTCACAGTACATGTTGGCATTCATGGTTCCCTCAATGAACTGTAGCTCCCCAGTGCTGACAGCAATCATGCAGCCCCAGACCATGACAGTCCAACCACCATGCTTAACCGTAGGCAAGACACACTTGTCTTTGTATTCCTCACCTGGTTATTACCACACACGCTTGACACAATCTGAACCAAATAAGTTCATCTTGGTCTCATCAGACTACAGGACATGGTTCCAGTAATCCATGTTCTTAGTCTGCTTGTCTTCAGCAAACTGTTTGCGGGTTCTTGTGTATCATCTTTAGGAGAGGCTTCCTTCTGAGACAACATCCATACAGACCAATTTGATGCAGTGTGCCGCGAATGGTCTGAGCACTGACAGGCTGACCCCCCACCCCTTCAACCTCTGCAGCAATGCTGGCAGCACTCATACATCTATTTCCCAGAGACAACCTCTGGATATGACGCTGAGCATGTGCAAACTTCTTTGGTCGACCATGACGAGGTCTGTTCTAAGTGAAACCTGTCCTCTTAAACCATGCTGCAGCTCAGTTTCAGGGTCTTAGCAATCTTCTTATAGCCTAGGTCATCTTTATGTAGAGCAAAATCTCTTTTTTTCAGATCCTCAGAGAGTTCTTTGCTATGAGGTGCCATGTTGAACTTCCAGTGACTTGCATGAGAGAGTGAGAGTGATAATACCAGATTTAACACACCTGCTCCCCATTCAAACGCTTTAAGGTAAGTCACAAACTTCTATTTTAATGAATGCCCTTTGAAAGTACTTCAAATTTTCATTTGCTTTAAAAATTATTTTGAAATAAATTAAATTCACCTAAATGAAAATCACATTCACTGTTTGTGCCTACTTCTTTTTCTCATCACTGCATCCAAAAATGGACATTGATTGACCCCCCTAACAATTTGTGAAATGCACAAATGTTCCTGAAATGAAGGTTTTTGAACAAACTTATTCTAGTGTATGTATAGCGTTGACTGCATTTGATTTGTTGTTTTTGCAGGCATACAGATGAGTTTCAATTACAACCATAAGTTCAAGGAGAATCCTGCGCATTTGAGGTCCGTGGTCCAAGTGAATTTATAGTGCATTTGGATATGCAAAATGCTTTGTAACCATATTGCTGGGTACACGCGGTGCAGAAATCGTCAGAAAATGGTCCGTTTTACAGGAATCGGCTGACTTTCGGCCCATGTGTACAATTCCCTGCCTGACAGAAGCTGGTCTCAGGATCTGCTTCTGTAGAACAAGCATGCTGGAAAACCAGCATCTGGTCAGTGCTGGTGACCGATGGCTGCCAGCACCGATCAGTGTGTTCTTGTGTGTGTGTTTGGGGGGGGGGGCAGTCCCCTTGTCAGAACACAATATCACAGCAGGGGAGATCGCTATACTAACATTGCTTGCATTAGTAAAGTGATCTGTCAGTTTTTTTTTTCATTCAGCCTGCTTTATAAAGTGTGTACCAGGCTTTATGCATGGTGAGCAGGACATACAGAACAAAGCTGTGGTTGGGCTGCATCATTTAGAGGAAGGTCACATGTGTCTTTTCTTTTTCAGAGTGTCCATGCTATACAGCCACAACACATGCTGGAGGTAGTTTAGTAGCTGACAAAGCCTTCCCCTTCTTCTTACTACCAGGCACAGAGCAACTAGTTGTCAGCAACTGCTGTGAATGCATCCTTTTCTTTTTTCTCCCTCTACTACTAATCTCATTAAAGCCTAACAAAAAGGCAATAAGGAGTCAACAAAAACCTGCCTTACCTCTTCATCTTTCATTGTGGCCCTACCAACCTGATTACCCATTGTCCAGCCAGAAAACAATATTTTTGCTTATTGTCTGTCAGATATTACTCTAGTTTTTTAGCAAGAAAAGACCTGGCTCATCTCTTCCACTTATATTACAGCCAAATCAAACAGCTTACATATGTCTAGCCAATGAACAATATTTGCTGCTGTTGTCTCTCAGATAAAACACCCTAACTTTTATTGTAAGATAAACTTTGTCTCTTTGTATTTGATGCCTATGCACATACTCACATATTGTCCTGACACGAGCAAATTTTACACAAACCTGAAATCTATATTATTTTAATACATAATTTTTAGTTTAATATATTTTTATTGAATAGAAAAAGAGAAAAATACAAATATCCAAAGCTTAGCAAAGCTTAACAAAGCAAGGAATAAACATGCAGTCAGATCAGGTCTAGGATGATTCTTATCAGAGGCAAAATTAGCATACATATGTCGACCAACACGTGTGTCTCCGCTGTCGGAGTTATTGACCAGTTAACGGTTCTCAACATCCTTGCAAGGTAAACAGAGAAGGAGAAAATAAGGACATAGTAAAATGTGAAAAGATAAAGAATAGTATTGGGGGGACAGATTGGAAAAGAGAAATAAAGTGTGGGGAGGAAAATAAAGTCTACAGTAGGGGCTTAAAAGTAGGGGAAGGAATGTAGTAGGGGGGAGGGTAATGAGAAAGGAGGTGGTAAGGGGGGGGAGCAGAAAATGGAGAAGGGGGGGTAAGGGAGGGGGGGAGAGGGTGCATGACCAGGGTAGTGGGGCCACTAGATGTTACACTTCTATCCATGAGCAAGCAAATATCTTACAAAGACTTCAAAGTAGAGTACTCAGACAAGAATTTAAAGGCGAACCAGCCGGCCCATATCTTGTTGGCTAATGAGGCCTTATCCCTGAGGGAATGAGTGAGGTCTTCCATATGGTAGATGAAATTGACCATATCCAGCCACTGTTGAATGGTTGGAATGGTGTCTTTTTTCCAGTGACATGGAATAAGTGCTTTAGCGGCATTTAGGAGATGGGGGTCATAGATTTCTTATATCGGCCGACTGGTTCGTCTGTACAGTGAAACAAAATGACCCAGGGGTCATGTTTAATGGGAAAACCTTGGATTTTCTCCATCCAGTGAAGAACCAAAGTCCAGAATGGTTGAATCTTTGGGCAGAGCCACCAGATGTGGCCGTGTGTGGCAATCTCACCGCATCCCCTCCAGCACAAAGCTGAAAATTCTGGAAATATTCTGTGAAGGGTGGAGGGAGTGAGATGCCACCTGGACAGCATTTTATAGTTGACTTCAGCTGTCTTGGATGCAATGGAGGAGACATGGGTAAGTTGTAAGACCATAGAGCATTGGTGATCAGAAAGAGGTCGCTGTAAGTCTGTTTCCCATGCCTTCAAAAAATAGGGTGGTTTGTAACCACCTAGCTCCGTCAGGGCTTTGTAGAATAGAGAAATGGTGTTAGTTGGTGGTTGGTCAAACGCTAAGATTTCCTCTATCGGAGTAAGTTCAGAGATAGAGCGCAGGGGTTTCTGTAAGGACCTGACGAATCTTGACAGCTGATGATATCTTCATTGGTCCATGAAAGTTGGTGTGGGGGACCGAAAGAAGGCTCCTAGGGGAGCAATATCACCCCTGACGATCACATGATGTAACAGAGCGTTGGGGTCAGGTAGTCAGGAGTGGAACTGTGGGTCTAATTGGCCTGGAGCAAAGAAGGAGTGGCCCGTCAATGGTAATAGCGGAGAGTTGTAATGCCATCCGTTCACTTTGTGAAGAGAGTCCCATGCATCCAGGGTGGATCGAGTCGGGGGGATGTTTGTGATGACAGAGATCTGTGGGCCTTTGGCAACCAGATTTGTGAGAAGGGATCTACATGGCCTAGATCCCGTTCCAGTTGGACGAATAGTTTGGACTCTGCGTGGTGTTTCCAGTCAGATATTCTCTGTAGTATTGTCGCTAGGTGATATTTCTTGAAATCCGGCAGGGCAAGGCCTCCTGAACGTTTATCTCTATATAGAATTTTTTTGGAGATGCGTGGGCGTTTCCTTCTCCAGACAAAACGGAGAATAACCGAAGATAATAAGGAGAAGAAACCTGGGGGGATTTTATAAGGGATCATCTACATTATGAAGAGCACCTTGGGCAACACATTCATCTTCACCACATTGATCCTGCCCAATCAGGAGCAGGCCAAGTGATTCCACCTGTTCAAGTTCTGTTTGATTGAATTTAGGAGGGGAATGAAGTTAGCCGAAAATAGGTCTGCTATAGAGGGGGTTAGGAATAGCCCAAGGTATTTCAATGAGCGAGATTGCCACGGAAAGGGGAGGGTGGGTTTCAGATGTCTTTTTGAGGAGCGATATATTGAGTATTTCCGATTTAGAGAAGTTGATTCGGAAGTTGGAGATTGATCCAAAGGATTCTAGGGACAGTAGTAAATCGGGAAGGGAAACCGTGGGTTGTTGGATTTAAAATAGTATATCATCTGCGTATGCAGTGTATTTGTGCTCAAATTTATTAATGGGTATGCCGTGGATGTTCGGGTTAAGTCAGATTGTTGCTAGTAGGGGTTCAAGGGATAGGGCAAATAGAATGGGGGCAGCCCTGTCTGGTGCCATTAAATAGGGTGAAGGGGTCGCTAAGAGTATCGTTAATACGTATTTGTGCGGTGGGGGGGCTGTAAAGGGCTTTAATCATATTTAGCATTTTCGACTGTATCCCAAGGTGGGCTAGAGTGGCCATTAGGTACTCCCAGTCCACCCTGTCGAACGCCTTTTCAGCGTCAGTTAAAAGTAGCAGGGTGGGCTGGGAGACCGACCGGACATGAGCCATCAGGGAGAGAGTGCAAAGGGCATTATCTAGTGCTTCCCTCCCGGGTATGAACCCAGTTTGTTCACTAGACACCCATTGGGGAATGAGGGGAAGGAGACGGTTAGCCAGAGCCTTGGCATATACTTTAGCATAAATGTTTAATAAGGATATTGGCCTATAACTGCCGCATAGGCTGGGGTCTTTCCCCTGCTTGGGCAGTACCGTAATGTGAGCATGCAAAGTCTCTGATCTCGGGACTTCCCCTTCAGCGAAAGATCTAGTGTATCTGGCTAAGTGTGGAAGTAGAATGTCTTGGAATGCACGATAATATAGTTACATAGTTACATAGTCAGTGAGGCTGGAAAAAGACACAAGTCCATCAAGTCCAACCCATGTGTGTGTTTTTTGTTTTTTTTATGTCAGAAATACGTTGTATATCCCCCAATGTTGTGGTCCCTTAGGTGTGCATCTAATAGTTTTTTTAAATTTTCCATACTACCAGCAGAAACCACTGTTTCTGACCCGTGGCCAGGAGTCCTTCCTGCAGGACCATAACCTTTCCCAAGTCTCTTCCCGTTGTTTCGATCAATTCCCTAATCTCCTGGATTCAATACTCCTTTCTGATGTCCGTGACTTGCACAAGAGAGACCTCTTTTCTGCGAACTCTCCCCTATACTAAAGTTACATGTTTATGACATGACCACTGGGGCGATATCCCCGTTTTGATAAGTCGCGTTCCCTTTTGTTCTTTTGTGCGCCGGTAAGTGATTCTTACTTTCTTTCCGTAAAATTGGAATTCTACGCATCCCCAAAGAAATGCCATTCTCGTCACGCTTACACCTTAAGCGAAGGTCTTTGTCACCAAAGACGACCATCATACCTTTTAA
>BLSH010493407.1:18682-29324 GCA_018402905.1 Glandirana rugosa
ATATTCCTCGGATTTTTAGATTGTTCCGGCGGGATCTATCTTCGAGATCCGCCAGCTTGTCCTTTATCCAGTCATGTTCTTCCTTGTGTTCATTTTGGGTGTCTATTAAGTCGTTGACCGTGGCGGAGCACGTTGCCATTTGATTTTCTACTTGAGATACTCTGTTGCTGACAGAAGTGATTTCTTGTTTGAATTGATGCATCATGGATACCATATCGGATTGTATTGTGTTCCTTAGTGACACCAGCATTTCTTTAAGCAACGTGTCCATTACTGGCTGGTTGGTAGTTGGAAATAGAGCTATGGCGTCTGTGTTGTTGGTGGGGATGTGTGTTTGAGGAGGTAACTGGCACATTTCTTTGGTGGTTTGTTCTGGGGTGTCCAGTCTCATCCTCGCCTTAGCTGGGCTCCCTGTTGTCGAGGTGTTGATGGGTAGACCGTTGGTATTTGAGGGGGTACTGTCCATTTCTAAGGAATCATTGTCCAAGATAGGCTCCATCTCCATTGCAGGGGTCTCCCTTTGAGGGGATGTTGGATGATGAGGCGAGCGGTCCCGTAAGGTCGCAGTAGTAGTGTTGTCTTGGTTTCTGCGGTCTGCAGGTTGGAACATGTAAGCTGTAAGCTTCTGTGTTGGTCTTTCGTCTTTTCTCTTACTGGCCATCTAGAGCTATAAACGTGGGGTGGTTCTGGAGCAGGTTCTTGCTCAATGCTAGGTTGCGAATTGTTAGTGATGGTTGCTATGGCCCGTAATGGTGCGCTGGGCCTAGGGCCTGGTGGCCATCTCAGCTACTGGTTAGATGATGAGTTGTGTTCTAGTTGCCGGTGGACTGGGGGCCAGGGTTTCTTGTTGTGGTAATTTTAATGGGCGTATGGTCCCCAGGAGGGTTAATGACAGAGTCGGTTTCTAAGGTGGGTTCTTGGAGATGAGGTGAGGGAGACTCTTGGGTATTAGTTGATTTAGAGCTGGGGATATGCTTTCTGTAGATGTTTCCTGAGCCTGTTGGTGGTTAAGGCAATTTTGAGGAAGGATCGGGTGTACCAATATGGCCACCGAGTGGGAAGCTCTGTCACCGATTGGTACTGCAGGGGTTAAGTGGGGCCTCAAGGATGAAGGTAGGCACTATGCACTGACGTGTATTAAGTTTCTTCAGTCCCTGGGCTCTTGGGATAGGTGTGGATGTCTCTCAGTTCTTCTTTTGGGAGTCCCAATATGGCCGCCGCGGAGGCCTTAATGAAGCCGCAGACTAAATTTTCGGCCGCTTCCGCTCCGAGTACCGCCGCCGTTCCCCGGATCGCCGTTTCTTTATGGGGGTGGGTTGCTGTGCTGTATAGGGGGCTTCCAGATGGGTGCTGAGTTAATGGTTAGGTGGCTCTGGTGGGGATTGCTGCAGAAACTGCTGCCGGACGGTTGTCGGGTTGTCTAGGCCGCAATCCGGTGCTGATTGAGGGTTTGAGTTCTCAAGAGTTCCTCTGTAGCAATGTATGGGATGGAGAGGGAAGGGATGGAGTGAAAGGTTGACTCACCGGGTTTGTAAAGCGTTGGATGGCGATGGATTTGTAGGAGCTCACTGAGATGCGTCCATCTCTGTCCACGGCAGGTCACGCCCCACATCTGCCTACATGGTAAAGCTTTTGATAAAAGGTGCGGAATTCCCTGGCGATTTCTGATGTCTCATATACTAGTCGATCCGCTGGGGTTTTAATTTGAGATATGAAAGTCGCCGACTTCCTCTTCTGCAGATATCTGGCCAATTGTCTACTTGGTTTATCCCCCCATTCGTAGTGTTGTTGGGCAAAAAAGCGTTGCGTGCGTTTGTGGACTAGATGTTAATGGGTTTTAAGCTCCTCTCTTTTCAGGCTGAGTTCCTGTAGGATCTCTGGAGAGTGAAGTAGCTTGTGTTTACGTTCTAATCGGGCTATTTTGTTTATGAGTGTATGCTGTTGTTGAATTTTTTCTTTTTTTTTCCTAGCCCCTAATGCGATTAGTTTACCCCGGATAAAAGCCTTATGGGTTTCCCAGATCGTGCCCGGGGGATCTCAGTGGACAGGTTATCAGCAAAATAGGAACGCAAATCTGACTCTACCGCCTTAATGTCAATGTCTTCGCTCAGCAAGTGGTCATTAAGTTTCCAGTTATTACATCTGAGGGGGATGGAGGGAACTATTAGCTGGGTGCAAATTGGTGCATGATCCGAGAGCGTCGTGACCTCAATGCGAGAAGATCGGAGCCAATTAAGGTGGTGATGGTCAATCATAATATAATCAATTCTCGAATGTGATCTATGGACTGAGGAGCAGTAGGAGAAGTCCCTACCGTTTGGGTTAAGGATTCTCCAAGTGTCCATTAGTTGGCAATTGTGTAATCTCTTGCTTATGAAACTTAATTTCTTATGTGGGACAGCTGACTTCCTCGATAAGGTGTCAATAACCGGTTCCAATGGGACATTGAATTCCCCGGCTAGTATTAGACAGCCATGGGCAAAGTCGGATAGTTTTCGTAGTGTGGATGATAAAAACGAGGCCTGGTCCTGGTTGGGGGCATAAATGTTAGCCAATGTGCATTTAGTGCCTCCCAGGGTGCCCCTCAAGAACAAATATCTACCCTCTAAATCCGCTAACTGTGATTCACAGCTAAAGGGGGTCCCCCTGTGCACACCAATGGCGACGCCCTTCGCCTTACGGACATCGGATAGGGCATAGTACCAGCTAGGGAAGTCTGGCAAGAATAGTTTGGTTGAGGTAGTGTGTGTCAAATGGGTCTCTTGGATGAATGCAATGTCACAATGCATTTGTTTCAACTCTCTAAATAAATTCTGCCTCTTACCTGGGGCGTGCAGAACTCTAGTATTAAGTGAGATAAGGTTAACTGTCGCCATGGCTGTCACAGGAAGACCCTCCCACACCTGTCAACTCCATGAAGGCCTTGCCCTGGTCATGCGGAGGAAGAGGGAGGGGGGGAAGAGAAGGGAAAGAAAGAATGGTGAAGTGAAAAGAGAGAGAAAAAAAGAATCATTAATACTGCATTCGGAATAAACAAAGGAGCAAAGATAAGGACATTTCCAGGCACGCATATCCATGCCGTGCAAAGCGTGGAAGCGCCGCCCCCGCGCGACCAGGCAGCGCGCACCCCTATCAAGAAGGGCGCGCACCAGCCGGTCCCGCAGACGCGGCGCCCCCGCCGCCCAAGGGGCGACCAGGCCTACAAAGAGTGAGGAGCTCCTAGCCCGGGCACCTCTATCAATGGGCGGGAGAGAGAGTGCCCCCGGAGATCTGTATCGCAACACTATGTCACTTATCAAATAAAGTTAGACTAGTATACAATGTCGGAGCCAAGGGGCGCGCGGGATTCGGTCAGAGCGGCGGCCCGGTGTGACGTATTACCTATACACAACCCGTTGATACTATCCTGAGCTCTGTAGGCCGCAGGCCTAATGTGACCCACGGACCCCCTGCCCCCATCCCCCAGCAGGGGACACCTCGCCACAGGCCCCTCCCCCCGCGGCCAAGGCACCCCGAGCCACCTGGAAGGCTAGAACACAGCCAAGCAGAGCGCGCCATCCCACCAGCGTGCCAGAGCCACAGCAACCAGCACGAGTGCAGCGAGCACGAGTGCACATCCCGCCCCTGACCCCCCCGCGCACCCCCCGGCTCCCCCCGCACGCGGACACCCAGCCCACAGCAGGCCGCGTGCTCCACCCGCCACGTCCCAAGCCCCCGGGCAGCAACAGGGGCACCCCCACCAACCAGAAGGGGAGACCCCCAGCGTTACACATGTACATTACAATAAACCGAAAAACATAAAATAAAATAAACGCAGATTAAAACTACTTGCAGAACACCATGTATGGGTGAGCCCTCTATATCTCTGTCACGAGGCCAGAGGTTCTGGAAGTCCGGGGCGAGGAAAGCCTGGTGTCCCTGACCGGGGCTGAGACGAGGCCAACATTATTAGGCGAACTAGGTGTAAGGGGAGAAAATTAAAGTTAGCAAAAGTTAGATCACAAACTCAAGTTCAGAGCCGGGATTTGGAGTTTTAGCCAGAATGCAAGTAGGGCTCCAAAGGCATTCAAACGTACCCATCCCGACGTAACCCATGTAGAACTGTAAAACTGTAGAGCAGAAGAGACCAGGGGATCTCGGCCGTGTGATGGCAGGGTTCAGTGTTTGCGGGCGGATCCTGGAGTGTTAGACCTTCGGCTACTTGGGACTTTGTGCCACTGGGGCTCCACTGTGGTCTCGGTCAATTGGATGTCCTCTTGCCAACCAGGGAGCTCAGGGGGTGAGATGTTGAGATCCAGGCAGAACTTTTCCAGGTCTTCTGGGAAGCGAAGGGTCGCGGTGCGGCCTTCCCTGGAGGCGATGAGACAGGCCGGGAAGCCCCAGCGGTATTGGATCGAGTTGCCGCGTAGTTTCTCAAGCAGAGGCCGCAGGGCCCTGCGGCGGTCTAGTGTTTCCTAGGCCAGGTCCGGGTAGAAGGAGAGTGATGCTCCATCAAAGTCCAGAAACGAGGCTTCCCTCGCCTTCCGCATTATGAGCTCTTTTTCCTCGTAGTAATGGACACGGCAAATTACGTCTCTGGCAACGGCCGATGGGGTCGCGTTGCGAGGGCGAAGGGCCCTGTGCACTCTGTCGAGTTTAAGCGGGTAGTCCGCCGCGTTGCCCAATAGTTGGTTAAAGATGCCTCAGACCGATGGTAACAGGTCTTTGTCTCCGGTAGCTTCCGGGAGCCCCTGGATCCGTATGTTGTTCCTACGGCATTGGTTTTCTTGGTCCTCCAACTTATACAGGGCCATCCTATGGGCGAGAGCCAGGCATCTGGTGTTGGCCTGTAGCTCACGTATAGCAGCGGTGTGGGAGTCAAGGCGCTGTTCAGATTCTTCTACCCTGCCAAGTACTTAATTCAAATCCGAGCGGACAGCGGAAACCTCCTTCTTAATGGCGCACTCCAGGCTGTGGAGCATAGAGGCGAGTTCCAGCTTGGTAGGGAGGCCGCTCACCAGTGCTGCGACCTCGGAGTGGTTCTGAGATCCCTGCGCTCTGAACGAGCCGCATGAGGAGGCCGGGGAGCTGTGCCTCGATGAGTGCTGTTGGCGAGGGGCGGAGCCTGAGCCATGCTGCGAGCGGCCTAGCTCTCCCACTTCCAGTGGTTCCTCCGGGTTGGAAGCGAGAAATCGCTTAATAGAGCCCGCGGCAGTGTTCTTGAGTGACTGTGACCTTACCGTCCTCTTCCCCATTGTTACCTTAGGCAGAGTCCCGGTGAAAATCAGTGTTAATGGAGTTTATGTAACAATCTCCGGAGGAGCTCAGGAAAAGACGTCCTCACAGTTCCATGCCGTAGCCACGCCCCAATACATAATTTTTTATATACATTTTTAATAGTTTGGGAATAATTCAGTATTACAGGAATGGAAGAGGGTTTGAGGAATGTGTTGAAGTATTTTTCTGCAGTCTGTTAAGACATACTAATAAATATTTAAGACAATAGAGTGTGGTATTGCAAAAAAAAAACAAACCTCACAAACTACCGCATACTTTTATACTATTCAATACTATAAAGTTGAGGGCCATGGCTTTTTTTTAATTTTTAAGACTACCTTTTTTATTTTTTGCTTGTTTCTAGAATGACTGGAGCATGGAGGTGTATCATGTTGCTTACATCTGTGCGGTACCATTAAATTACTATTTTAGTCTATCTCCTGATATTTACTGCAAATGGAAAATTTGTAGGAAAGAGCTAAGATTTTTATTTGGTCCTCTGGTGTAAATTTGAGCTGGATATCTTCCTCCCAGTGAATCAAGAATTTCAGAGGGGTGGAGGAGGACTCCTATAATAGAAGTTTGTAGGCGAGGTATAGTGCATGTCTAGTGGGGCCCTCCACCCTGCATTCCCTTTCAAAAGTCAACAGGGGGTGGACAAACAATGATGCAGATGGTAAGAATTTCAAAAAGTGGGATAATTGAAGCAAGTGAAACCTGCTTAGGTAGCAAAATGGCTGTGTCTGTAACATCTGTTGGACATCAAGCCAACCTGATTGGTGGATGTAATGTGTTGCAGAGTACATATCCATTTGTCTCAGTAAAGAGAAAGTTGTATCTCATAGGCTTGGGAGAAATTCGGGGTTTCTCATAATGGGATTAAGGGATGAAGGAAAAAGGGACAGGCCACAGACAGTGAAGGCCTTCGCACAGAGTTTCCAAGTTGGGGCTATAATCGTATGGTTGAGTAAAGATACAGAAAGCAGTGAAGGACACCACGGCAGTACTGTAAGGGGTGTGGTAGATGTGTGTTCCATGGGCAGCCATTGCTTGGTCTGTAAATGTCTGTTCCAGTCTATGACCCTAGTAAGATGTGTCACTTGTTGGTAAAGTTGTACATTGGGCAGTGCCATACCACCCTCTGTCTTTCTTCATTGGAGAATTGTGTGCAACAGCTTTCTATGGGGTAACATGAGCCAAGCTGCAGCTCTATGTGTCCATTCAGACACGGAGCCTTGGTTTGGTCCCTCTCTCTCCTGATTGGCTAACTGACTTTGGTTGACAGAAGTGGCAGCCAATAGCACCGCTGCTGTGTCTTAGCCAATCAGGAGGGAGAGTCCAAGACAGCCGAGGCACTCGTGGGCATCGCTGGATAGAGATGGGCTAAGGTAAGTATTAGGGGGTGCTGGGGCAGCTGCTGCAAAAAGAAGGCCTTATATCTTAATGCATAGACTGCATCAATATAAAAACACCTTCTATCTTTACAACCACTTTAAAGGCATTTTCAATGTAATGTAAAGTATTTGTCTTTTTTTATCTGTGTGCCCTCAAAGTTGCCATAAAAGGACTAATGATTTTGCCAGCAATATACTTCTTGTCCTAGGGTGAGGATGATCACCTCGTGTACTGTATGATGGGAGAAACAGTGTTGTCATCCCTGAGACAGAATTATAAAGTACCTTTCCTTCTCCTCTTCTCCATAACATGAGGGAGGGTGTTATTTAGTACGCAGTAATGAACTGGGCAGGGCTGATAATAATGCTGGGAAGAGGCCGGCAGAATACACAGCAAGTTATTAACTCCCTGGATTTTTGGCAAGTTAACTATACAGTATATAACTACAGTATCTCACAAAAGGGAGTACACCCCTCACATTTTTGAAAATATTTTATTATATATTTTCATGTGACAACACTGAAGAAATGACACTTTGCTACAATGTAGAGTAGTGAGTGTACAGTTTGTATAACGGTGTACATTTGCAGTCCCCTCAAAATAACTCAACACACAGCCATTAATGTCTAAACTTCTGGCAACAAAAGTGAGTACACCCCTAAGTGAAAATGTCCAAATTGGGAACAAATTGTCAATATTTTGTGTGGCCACCATTATTTGCCAGCACTGCCTTAACCCTCTTGAGCATGGAGTTCACCAGAGCTTCACAAGTTGCCACTGGAGTCCTCTTCCACTCCTCCATGGCAACATCACAGAGCTGGTGGGTGTTAGAGACCTTGTGCTCCTCCACCTTCCATTTGAGGATGCCCCACAGATGCTCAATAAGGTTTAGGTCTGGAGACATGCTTGACCAGTCCATCACCTTTACCCTCAGCTTCTTTAGCAAGGCAGTGGTCATCTTGGAGGTGTGTTTTGGTTTGTTATCATGTTGGAGATATTGCCCGGCGGCCCAGTCTCCGAAGGGAGGGGATCATGCTCTGCTTCAGTATGTCACAGTACATGTTGGCATTCATGGTTCCCTCAATGAACTGTAACTCCACAGTTCATAAAACAAAAACATACAATCCTGCACTAAGGTGCTCAGCCTTGACCAATGAGGAGCAGATGGCTCCTTTGTATAGAATTGCATAGCAATGGCCTTGGCACCCTCCTCAGAACAATGGGGGTCCTCAGAACTGAAACATATAGAAAAAAAGGAGGGTGCACCAACCTAGTGCATTACCAAAAATAATTTAATATAATAGGATAAAAGTGGCAACATATATACTCACAAACATACGTGGTATACAGGCATATCAAAGCAACACAACAGCACCATCGGACAGTCTCCTTGGGCTTCTGAATGGGAACCAAAGATACCAGAGGACCAGATGGTATTGCAAGATGGCTTACACATTTCAAGGGAGGACCCTCTTCTTCAGAGCCAATGCAATAAACCTTTGCTTTGGCTCTGAAAAAGAGGGTCCTCCCTTAAAACACGTAAGCCATCCTGCAATACCGTCTGGTCCTCTGGCATCTTTGGTTCTCACTCAGAAGCCCAAGGAAACTGTCCGATGGTGCTGTTGTGTTGCTTTGATATGCCTGTATACCACGTATGTTTGTGAGTATATACTTTGCTACTTTTATTCTACTATATTAACCACTTCCTACCCGGACCATTTTTGGCACTCCTCTCCTACATGTGGAAATCATAATTTTTTTGCAAAAAAATTGCTCAGAACCCTCACACACTATATATGTTTTTTTAGCAGAGACTCTAGGGAATAAAATGGTGATCATTGCAACTTTTTATGTCACAAGACATTTGCGCAGGAATTTTTCAAATACTTTTTTTGGAAAAAAAAATGTTTCTTGAATAAAAAAAAAAACAGTAAAGTTAGCCCAATATTTTTGTATATTATAAAAAATTATGTTGAATAGATAACTAACACATCACACTTTAAAATTGCAAACACATGTGGAATTGTGGCAAACTTTGGTAATTAAAAATCTCCATAGGCCACACTTCAAACATTTTTATGTTTAGAGTTACAGAGGAGGTCTAGTGCTAGAATTATTGCTCTTGCTCTAACACACGCATTACCTCACATGTGTGATTTGAACGCCGTTTACATATGTGGGTGTGACTTATGTATACATTTGCTTCTGTGCGATAGCTTGTGGGGACGGGGGCACTTTACTTTTTTTTTTATTGTTTATTTTACCTTTTTTTTATTTGTACACTGTCTCTTTAATTTTTGTTTTATCACTTTTATTCCTATTACAAGGAATCCCTTGTAATGAGAGTAGTGAGTGACAGGTCCTCTTTATGGAGAGATATTGGATTAATAAGACCCCACATCTCTCCTTCAGGATGGAAAGACTGAGATCAGAAAAAAATGAACAATCTCGGTCTCTCCAGCCACGTCCACAGCTTTGTTTGCTACAGCCAGCCCGGACGTGACGCCATAACGTTGCACCCGGGCCTCCGAGTGTTATAGAGATGATTGGTGACCAGATGGTCACCAGTCATCTCTCTTATCAAATTCTGGCATTGACGGATTCCTTCTCCCTGTCGCCGATGGTACGGGCAGCACCGGATGTCCCCTCTTGCTGCCTATAACAATGATCAAGTGGCTGAACTGCCACTATGATCATTCTTATGGTGCAGGGAATTGCCGGCCAGAAAGAATGATATCTGAATGATGCCTGTAGCTGCCAGAATCATTCAGATATCACCACTCAAAGTCCAGGACGTCCATGTACCTACCTTGGGCGGGAAGTGGTTAAATTATTTTTGGTAATGCACTCATGCAGCCCCAGACCATGATACTCCCACCACCATGCTTGACTGTTGGCAAGACACACTTATCTTTGTACTCCTCACTTGGTTGCCGCCACACACGCTTGACACCATCTGAACCAAATAAGTTTATCTTGGTTTCATCAGACCACGGGACATGGTTCCAGTAATCCATTTCCTTAGTCTGCTTGTCTTCAGCAAACTGTTTGCAGGCTTTCTTGTGCATCATCTTTAGAAGAGGCTTCCTTCTGGGATGACAGCCATGCAGACCAATTTGATGCAGCGTGCGGCATATGGTCTGAGTACTGACAGGCTGACTCTCCACCCCTTCATCCTCTGCAGCAATGCTGACAGCAGGTATATGTCTATTTCCCAAAGACTCATTAATGTTTTAACTGTGAATGTATCTGTCAATAAGGAAGCAAATATGAGAAGTTTGTTTTTAGGGTTTACATACACTGTAACCACTTCAGCTTTACCCTCATAATGACCAGGCCATTTTTTGCAATTCAGCACTGCGTTGCTTTAACTGACAGTTGTGCGGTCATGCAATGCTGTACCCAAACAGAATTGATGTCCTTTTTTCCCACAAATAGAGCTCTCTTTTGGTGATATTTGATCATCTCTGCGGTTTTTATTTTTTGCGCTATAAACAAAAAATAAAAACAACAGTTTTTAAAAACAAACAATATTTTTTACTTTTTGCTACAATAATTATCCAAAAAATGTTTTAAAAAAACACATTTCTTCATCAGTTTAGGCCAATATGTATTCTTCTACATATTTTTAGTAAAAAAAATTGCAAAAAGCGTATATTGATTGGTTTGCGCAAAAGTTATAGCGTCTACAAAATAGGGGATGGATTTATGGGATTTTTATTATTATTTTTTTTTCTACTAGTAATGGCGGTGATCAGCAATTTTTAGCATGACTGCAACATTACAGCAGACAGATAGAAAACTTTTGATACTTTTTTGGGACCGGTGACATTATTACAGTGATCAGAGCTAAACATAACCACTGATCAGCGGCGGCTGGTGTGGGAGGGGCGCTGGGGCACCGCCTCCCCGCCGGCAACACAGGGGAAAAAAAACAACGGCCGCCCCTCCGCCACGGGGTCGCGGGGAGGGTGTGGTCGGCGGCGACTAG
>BLSH010493407.1:119379-129380 GCA_018402905.1 Glandirana rugosa
TATCTGGTATCCTAACATTTTCTGGAAAAAAAAATATTTTTTTAAGAAATACCATAAAGCGATAACACTTAAGACAAAGAGGAACTACACGAATATACCTAAAGTTAAACACTCTAGACGAACGTCACAGACGCTAGGAATCCGATGAAAGTGTGACTCGGCCAAAAATCTGCGAAATCGCTATCTTTATCGGAGATTTTTCGCGGACTTTTGGCGGAGGGTAAATAACGTCACACGTCACACAGAGAAGTGTTACCCCGCCACGTGATCGCCCTGCAATGCTTTTCAGGACGTTCGTCGTAGAAACCCCGCCCAACCCTCGCGACATATGTCGCGAGGGTTTTAGCGCTGTATACAGCGCTCCCAACCCGCCCCAAAGATGCTGCTTGCAGGACTTTTCGTAACGTCCCGCTAGTGCACCGCCCCATTGTGAAGAGACACACTGCACACTGCAATAAATGGGAGGCGGTTTTCAGGCGCTTTTTAGAGGCTATTTCTATCGCTAAAGCGTCTAAAAACCGGCTCAGTGTGAAAGTAGCCTAAGGATCGCAGACACTGCAAGCAGATCTCACAAATTGAAATCCATATAAGCACATCAAGGAGAAACAGAATTCACAATAGCGAAATACCATAAAGAATTTTTTTATAAAAAAAAAGGTCTTTTACAATCCTATGGTCTATTGGTGTTTACTGGGGAAAAAAATGCCGCGAGTAAAGTGTTCGGGTTTAGCTTGAAGAAAAGGTGGCAACCCTATCCAACAGAGAACCTTGCAGGCACTCTTACCTCACCGTGCTATTGCGGCCATTGTTGCAGCTCCAGTGGTCCTTGAGCCGGGGCTGTACGAGAAGTCTTCCTCTACTCGTCAGGCTCTTCCAGATGGTACATAACAACTTCAAAAAACTCGCTATCATCAGGATTGATCCATTTTTAGATATATACCATAGTTTGTGGACTCTTTAACTTTCCTACAGACTAAATAATATACACTGATTTGGATTATTTTTACCAAAGAAATCTAGCAGAATACATTTTGGCCTACATTTATGAAGAACAATTACTTATTTGCTTATATTTATAACAGAAATGAAGAGAAATGTGTATTTTTTCCCCCAAAATGATAAAAAATGTAGTTTGGGTATAGTGTCTCATGACCGCGCAATTGTCATTCAAAGTGCGTCACATAAAGTTGAAAATTGGCATGGGCAGGAAGGGGGTAAAAGTGCCCAGAATTGAAGTGATTAAAATATATTAAATATTTTTTTACATAGAGAAACCCTAGTTTACAAGTTAGTAAAAAAAAAAAAATTGACAACACCTCCCCACTGAACACTCCCAGACTGAGAAAAATAAAGTGCTGTGAAAAATTTCCCTCAGGCTATTATTTTCATTTTACTTTAAGGGCAACTTTATGAAGAATTTTACAGAGGAGAATTTTAAAACAGTCAATTGACTTGATATGCGCACTCAATGTGTAGTGGGGGAGCCCAATTAGTGGTGGGGGCAGACTTGATGTCCGCTGGCCACCCACAATCGCTCCCCCCCACTGACAGAACAGAGGTCTATGTAAACACACGGATCTCCGTTCTGACAGGGGAAAGGAGTGTGAACTTCTGTTCCTTGTATATGGGAGCAGAGATCACTCGCTTCCCCCACTCAGTCCAGCTCACACACAGTTAGAAACACAAAGTAGGGAACACAATTGACCCTTTGATCGCCCCCTAGTGTTAACCCCTTCCCTGCCAGTGACATTTAAACAGTAATCAGGGCATTTTCGTAGCACTGATCGCTGTATAACTGCCAATGGTCCCAAAAAAGTGTCAAAAATGTCCGACATGTCCACCACATTGTCGCAGTAGCGCTAAAAAAAGCAGATCGCCACCATTACTAGTAAAACATTTTAAAAAATGAAAACGCCATATTTGAATTCTCATCGTTCGTAAATGCAGCAACTTGTGCGCAAACCAATTAATATACGCTGATTGAAATTTTTTTATCAACAATATGAGGAAGAATATAAATCAGCCAAAACTGATGAATAGATTTGTTTTTTTTATATTTTTTTTGGATATGTACTATTTTGTTTACAAACTGTTTTATTGGAAGGTTGAGAATAAAGAGTACATACAGGATGTAACCTTCAAGTGCATTGATGGAACATGTGAAACAGAAGCATCTGAATACATTACATTGTTGATCTTTCAACTGTTTCATGTGGAAGTGTAAAGGTATCCAAGCGGTCAGGTTAGGACATAAAGAGAGTGCACATTGTTAAATTAGGTGGGTATAACTGCTTAGGGGCTAAATAAAACCAGATAATGATAAAGTAAAAAAACAGGGTCAAAGTTATGGAATGTCTAATAGAGAAGCAGTTTAGGAGAACAAGGAATCCCAAAGTGACCACTTTTGTCTATGTTTATGGATATTGTCCTTAAGCGAGTGATGTACATATTTGGTAAGCTTAATCATAGACATTCTGGATAGGACTTGTTGCCAAGAGCTTACCGCTGTATGTCAGTGACAGGCGATCATCCAGATGATACCACTACATAGGGTGTGTAGTAGCCTACTGTAGAGCATGGGGGTATTGGGGATTTTCATAAACGGAAGGCAGATTTGAGGTGTAAGGGTGATATCTTTGCTTGTTAGTTTGTTGACAATCTCCGAGGTATATTTCCATATCTGGCAAAGATGATCACATTTCCAAAATATATGCAAGAGGGTACCTTGATCAGGGCATCCCCTAAAGCAATTGGGAAAGCTATTTGGATAAAAAGTGCTGATCATGGAAGGGGTCATATACCTCCTGATCGTTAATTTATATGCAGAGTCTCAAATGGAACTAAAGCAACAACTTTTGCGGAGGTTATTAATCATGGAAATCCAATCTTTAATAGAGAAGTTGTGGTTGAGCTCTTGTTCCCAATTTAACATGGATTGTAGTTTATCAGGCTGGGAGATATTGTTAAAATGTTTGTATGGGGTAGATATCTGTCCTTTATCTCTGGAGAAGGAAATGCACATTTGTTCAAATAAGGTTGCATCACTGAGGCCAGATGAAGGGTAATGGGATGAATAAAATTCTTTTATTTCCATGTAGTTTGGAAATTCGGTGGGAGGAAGCTGAAATCTATCGTTCAGAGAATCAAAGGAGGCAAATATTCCATCATTAGTTAGTGATCTTAAGTTGGTGATTTTGAGTTGTTTCCAGAGTTTGAAGGCTTCAGGATTATTGAATGCCTGAGGGAAAAGTGGGTTGCCTACGAAGGAGGCTAGGGGGGTATTGGCCGAGGATAGTGCAAGAGGATCTCTATATCTCAACCACAGCTGAAGAGAGTGAGCCACTATTTTATTGTAAGGTATGAGTTTTTTAGAGTTTGTGAGCTTGGACCATAATAGTCCTTCTAAACTATCTGGGAGAATTGCAGTACATTTGAATGTGATCCCTGGGATATTGTCCATTACAATGGACCATTGTGTAAGTTGTAGGAAGCGGGCTGATAAATAATACTGCCATAGGTTGGGAAATCCCAGGCCTCCCAGTGTCTGTGGTCTAAACAGCATTAAATTGCTATATCTAGGTCTGCCTGCTGACCATATAAATGTATTAATTGCTCTTTGAATAGAATCAAGTTTACTTTTGAGAATCAGTATGGGTAGAGCCCTAAAATAATATAATAGTTTTGGCAGGATAGTCATTTTAATGGCATAAATCTTGCCTAAGAATGATATATGATAATTAGACCAGATTTTAAGGAGGGATACACTGTTTTTGAAAAGTGGGGGATAGTTGGCTTGGAATAATGTATCATATGATGGGGTTATATAGATACCTAAATATTTAAATGGAGAAGTACTCCACTTAAAGGGGAATTTTATTTTTAGTGTAGTGAGCATGTCTGATTGGATGTTGATGGCCATAGCTGAGCATTTGACTAGATTGACTCCCAATCCAGAGATGTTTTGGAAAAGGTCTAATGTCGAAATTAGATTAGGGATAGAGACTAGAGGGTCAGTGATAAACATCATTACATCATCTGCGTGAAGGCTAAGTTTAAACTCATTAGATGCTTTAGTGTAGCCACTAATGCCGGGGTGGTCTCTAAGGACTTGTGCAAGTGGCTCAATTGTAAGAGCAAAAGGGAGAGGGGAAGGGGACATCCCTGCCTAGTGCCTCGATTCAGGGGGAAAATTTTTGAGTTACATCCTGGGATTTTAATTCTAGTTTGAGGAAAATGGTATAAGGCCCTAAAACCATGAATAAAATTGTTGGGTAAACCAAATATGGGCAGAAGGTAATTTAAATATTGCCAGCTGACGTTGTCAAAGGCCTTATGAATGTCTAAACTGATAAGGCATGTTGGTGTAGGTGAGTGTTAGCGTCCTGTATCATATTTGTTATTAATCATGTATTATTAATAATTTGACAACCCAGCATGAAACCCGTTTGATCCGGGTGAACCAGTGATGTAATTACGGTGGAGAGCCTATTAGCTAGAAAGCGTGCAAACATTTTTATATTGTTGTTAAGGACCGAAATTGGTCTAAATCTGTGGGAATGTGTGATCCTTTTGGGGTTTGGGAATAAGGGAAAGGTTTGCTAATAACATGATAATTACATAATGGGAAAGGGGATGAGGGATTCAGGGAAAGAAAAGAAGAAGAGGGGAAGAGGAAAGGGGGGAAGAAAGGGGAAAAATGGAAGGGGGAGGAAAGAGGGAAAGGGAAATTGGGACTATTGCAAAGATAATTTAGATTTAGAGACAATGAGGTTTATTTAAAAATGTTTAACATTTATTTATTCAAAAAAATGATCTCAGAGAGAACCTCTGGGATTGTTACATTCATAAAATCCAGAAAACAGTGGATACAATGGATGCACATGTACAGTTGAATAGTTGGCATTGACATATGAGCTTTTACAATACTTGAAGGGTCCGTATAGTGTTCAACATGTTTCGCCTGTATGGCTTCCTCAGGGACTAACGCGAACCAATACTTGTATATGTGCTCTACTGAAGAAGAGGAAACAGCAGGGTAATTTTAGAGACAATATAGTAAATATACCGCAATAGTCCCAATTTCCCTTTCCCTCTTTCCTCCCCCTTCCATTTTTCCCCTTTCTTCCCCCCTTTCCTCCTCCCCTCTTCCCCTTTTCTTTCCCTGAATCCCTCACCCCCTTTCCCATTATGTAATTATCAATTTGCAACCCGGGATGAGGTGCTAATTTAATGGTGCTACCATACCTATACCTACCTGCCCTTTGCTAATAACATATTGTTAGAGAAATTATTTCCTTGAAGTATATAGTTGCACAGTTTGGTGAGCCAAGGGGTTAGGGTATTCATACATTTTTTATAATATGATGTGGAGAAGCCATCTGGGCCGGGAGCAGTGGAGGTTTTAAGGGATTGTATAATTTCGGAGATTTCAGTTTCTGTGCAGGGAGCCTTAAGAAGTTCAATTTGGGAAGGTGAAAGGGAGGGAATATTAATATTGTCAAGCCACTTTTTAGCCGTAATGTTGGGGTGTGGGTGGGATTTGGATAGGAGATCTTGATAGAAATCCGAAAATATACTAAGGACCTCTTGAGGGTGGGTAACAAGATCGCCATGCTGGTTTCTAAGCTTATAGACATGGGTGGGGTTAACTTGTTGTTTTAATTTTTTGGCGAACATGGGAGAGGCGGAGTTACCGTGGAGAAGGAATTTTGCTTTGGCAAATCTGAGTGATTTTTCAGTATCTGAGGACAATAAAGAGTCTAAGGCCTATCTTTTTAATTGAATTTGTTGGGAGATGTCGGTTTGGGGAGAGCTATTTCATTTTTTGTAAAGCATATTCAGTTCTATAGTGAGGGTTTTAATGTCTCTAATTCTATTTCTATCCCTAATTGAGGCAATATCGATAAGGGGGCCCCTAATGACCGCCTTATGGGCAGACCAAAGTGTTTGCATGGAGGTATCTTCAGTGTCATTGATTTTGAAATAGTCCTCTAAGTGGGAGTTTATTTTATTTACAATTGTAGGGTCTGAAAGCAGAGAGTCATTGATCCTCCAACAATAAGGCGTGGGAGCCAATCCTATATGAGCAGTATCAAAGGTAGTTATTTGGTGGTCGGACCATGGGCAGGAGTGGATACAGCATTGGAGGAGTTAGCCAATAGGACTGGAGAACAGAAAATGTAATCCAGTCTAGCGTAACTGTTATGAGGATGTGAGAAAAAGGTATAGGCTTTACAGCCTATGTTATGGGCTCGCCAAGTGTCAATTAGTTGATGTTCGTTTAATGACCGGGAAAGTGATTTAGGGAAAGCTTTTGTGAGGAGGAGCATTAAAATGGAGTCAAAATTATATTTCTTCTGAAAAGAAAGCAACGTGGAGTTCCCCTTTGGAAAACGTATTTTTCTTCAAATATGAACTTATTTTCTTTTAGAATGTTCTGAGCCATTATACATTGTATCAGCAATGTCGCAACTCGTATCCTGTCTTGTGTCAAGATGACCCTCACCCGAGTGCCAGATAAGTCCTGGCAGAACAAACTTGTTGTTTGAGATCATTTCTGAAAAATCTATGTTTTATTACCAAAAATCCCCTTCTACATTATCTTATTTTAATTTTCATAGTTTATTATAGTTTGACATATTATGACATGTTTGACAAATAACTTTTAAACGCCCAATAGTCATGGCCAAATATCACGTATGCTGTTTAGTCCCAAATGCTTTGTTTGTTTTTATGTTTGGGTTTGTGCCCTGCATTAACTTGTATTGTAAGTATTTCTATAAAAGCTGTGTCATCCCTTTCCCTGTTATCACATCAACTATGCTGTGATCCTTTGCACACTATAATACAGTATTTTCAGTAAACTTATATCAGATGAATGCAGAAGTGGACCTGGATTGGCCAGTGCATCATGTGACCCAGCCTCTATATGAAGTAGGAGTCAGGTAGTGCCACGTGTCAGATTGTCTCATACTAGAGTAGGGCGTGCTTCATGGCGGTGCTGTGAGGGAGAGATTAGCGTTCAGAACCATCTCATACTGCATTAGGGAGAGGTTCCTGTCGGTGCTGTGAGGGAAAGATTAGCGTTCGAAACCATCTCATATTGCATTAGGGAGAGCTTCATGGTGGTGCTGTGAGGGAAAGATTAGCGTTCTAAAACCATCTCATACTGCATTAGGGAGAGGTTCCTGTTGGTGCTCTGAGGGAGAGATTATCGTTCTAAAACTATCTCATACTGCATTCGAGACAGGTTTCTTTCGGTGCTCTGAGGGAGAGATTATCGTTCTAAAACCATCACATACTGCATTAGGGAGAGGTTTCTGTTGGTGCTCTGAGGGAGAGATTATCGTTTTAAAACCATCTCATACTGCATTAGGGATAGGCTCCTGTTGGTGCTTTGAGGGAAAGATTATCGATCGTTCTAAAACCATATCATACTGCATTAGGGACAGGTTCCTGTCGGTGCTGAGAGGGAAAGATTATCGATCATTCTAAAACCATCTCATACTGCATTAGGGAGAAGTTCCTGTCGGTGCTCTGAGTGAGAGACTATCATTCAAAAACCTCTCATACTACATTAGGGACAGGTTCCTGTCTGTGCTGTGAGGTAAAGATTATCGATTGTTCTAAAACAATCTAATACTGCATTAGGGATAAGTTCCTTTCGGTGCTCTGAGGGAGAGATTATCGATCATTCTAAAACCATCTCATACTGTATTAGAGACAGGTTCCTGTCAGTGCTCTGAGGGAGAGATTATAGTTCTAAAACCATCTCATACTGCATTAGGGAGAGGTTCCTGTCGGTGCTCTGAGGGAGAGGTTATTGTTCTAAAACCATCTCATACAGCATTAGGGAGAGGTTCCTGTTGGTGCTCTGAGAGAAAGATTATCGTTCTAAAATCATCTCATACTGCAGTAGGGACAGGTTCCTGTCGGTGCTGTGAGGTACAGAATATTGTTCTAAAATCATCTCATACTGGAGTAGGGACAGGTTCCTGTCGGTGCTGTGAGGGAGAGATTAACGATCGTTCTAAAACAATCTTATACTGCATTAGGGACAGGTAACTATCGGTGCTCTGAGGTAGAGATTATCGATCGTTCTAAAACCATCTCATACTGCATTAGGGAGAGATTATCAGTCTAAAACAATCTCATACTGCATTAGGGAGAGGTTCCTGTTCGTGCTGTGAGGGAAAGATTAGAGTTCTAAAACCATCTCATACTGCATTAGGGAGAGGTTCCCGTTGGTGCTCTGAGGGAGAGATTATCGTTCTAAAACCATCTCATACTGCATTAGGGAGAGGTTCCTGTTGGTGCTCTTAGGGAGAGATTACCATTCTAAAACCATCTCATACTGCATTAGGGAGAGGTTCTTGTCGGTGCTGTGAAGGAAAGATTAGCGTTCTAAAATCATCTCATACTGCATTAGGGAGAGGTTCCTGTTGGTGCTCTGAGGGAGAGATTATCTTTCTAAAACCAAATCATACTGCATTAGGGACAGGCTCCTGTCAGTGCTCTGAGGGAGAGATTATCATTCTGAAACCATCTCATACCTTATTAGGGAGAGGTTCCTGTTGGGGCTCTGAGGGAAAGATTATCATTCTAAAACCATCTCAAACTACATTAGGGAGAGGTTCCTGTTGGTGCTCTGAGGGAGAGATTAGCGTTCTAAAACCATATCATACTGCATTAGGGAGAGGTTCCTGTTGGTGCTCTGAGGGAGAGATTATCGTTCTAAAACCATCTCATACTACATTAGAGTCACGTTCCTTTCAGTGCTCTGAGGGAGAGATTATCGTTCTAAAACTATCTAATACTGCATTTTGGAGAGGTTCCTGTTGGTGCTCTGAGAAGAGATTATCGTTCTAAAATCATCTCATTCTGCATTATGGAGAGGTTCATGTTGGTGCTCTGAGGGAGAGATTATCGTTCTAAAATCATCTCATATTGCATTAGGGAGAGTTTCCTGTTGGTGCTCTGAGGGAGAGATTATCGTTCTAAAACCATCTCATACTGCATTAGGCACAGGTTCCTGTTGGTGCTCTGAGGGAGAGATTATCGTTCTAAAACCATCTCATACTGCATTAGGGAGAGGTTTCTGTTGGTGCTCTGAGGGAGAGATTATCATTCTAAAAATATCTCATACTGCATTAGTGAGAGGTTCCTGTTGGTGCTGTGAGGGAGAGATTATCGTTCTAAAACCATCTCAAAATGCATTATGGAGAGGTTCATGTTGGTGCTCTGAGGGAGAGATTATCGTTCTAAACCATGTCATACTGCATTAGGGACAGGTTCCTGTCGGTGCTCTGAGGGAGAGATTATCGTTCTAAAAGCATCTCATATTGCATTAGGGAGAGGTTCCTGTTTGTGTTCTGAGGGAGAGATTATCGTTCTAAAACCATCTCATACAGCATTAGGGAGAGGTTTCTGTTGGTGCTGTGAGGGAAAGATTAGCATTCTAAAACCATCTCATACTGCATTAGGGAGAGGTTCCTTTTGGTGCTCTTAGGGAGAGATTATCTTTCTAAAACCATCTCATACTGCGTTAGGGACAGGTTCATGTCGGTGCTCTGAGGGAGAAATTATCGTTCTAAAAAAATCTCATACTGCATTAGGGAGAGGTTTCTGTTGGTGCTCTGAGGGAGAGATTATCGTTCTAAAACCACCTCATACTGCATTAGGTAGAGGTTCCTGTTTGTTCTCTGAGGGAGAGATTATCATTGTAAAACCATCTCATACTGCCTTAGGGAGCGGTTCCTGTTGGTACTCTGAGGGGGAGATTATCATTGTAAAAACATATCATACTGCATTAGGCAGAGGTTGCTGTTGGTGCTCTGAGGGAGAGATTATCGTTCCAAAACCATCTCATACTGCATTAGGGAGAGGTTCCTGTTGGTGCTCTGAGGGAGAGATTATCATTCTAAAACCATGTCATACTGCATTAGGAAGAGGTTACTGTCTGTGCTGTGAGGGAAAGATTAGCATTCTAAAACCATCTCATA
>BLSH010493407.1:143637-160813 GCA_018402905.1 Glandirana rugosa
TAACATGCAAGCATGTGTTGCTAGTCTAACAACCCCCTTAAACTCTAAAGTTTATGGCGACGAATCTCAACCTCTAAACGTCTATCCCTCTAAGCAACACCTGGAAACTCTCCCTTTTGAACTAGGAGATGGAGATGTTTTTTGAAAAATAATGTGTCACTTACAGCAACAGCTGGCCCTATAGGAGTAGGCAAAAGTTTTGGAAAAAGAATCTGTCCCTCTAAGCAGAAGCCTCTACCTAGTGCAGTCAGATCACTCAAAGCATCAGTATGTGAAATCTCAAATTACTCCCACAATATGATCGTTGTGTACGATCCCACAATCTGATCGTTGTGTACGAACGTACGATCATTTCATTAGACAGAGTTTAATCTGCAAATCTCCAACTCTAAGCAGCGGTATTTGAAATCTCAAATTCCCCCAACAATCTGATCGTTGTGTACGAACGTACAATCGTTTTGTTAGACAGAGTTTAATCTGCAATCTCCAACTCTAAGCAGCGGTATTTGAAATCTCAAATTCCCCCACAATCTGATCGTTGTGTACGAACGTGCAATCGTTTCGTTAGACAGGGTTTAATCTGCAAATCTCGTGGAGTAAAATAGCAGAACCCCGGACCGAACCCGAACGATTTTTGAAATGTCCGGGTCCGGGTCCGTGCCACGGACACCCGAAAGTTCGGTACGGACCCGAACGTTATAGTCCGGGTTCGCTCAACACTACTTATGACTTAATGAACATTTTGTACCATTTGGACCATGGGTCCCAGAGGTTCTGGGTGCGATCAATGTTTTCAGATAATATTAACTAAAATGAGTAATGGGTCTGTACTTTATTTATGACCAGTATTCTTTCAGGAGGGGTTGTTTTTTCCAATTTTGGGTTATTATATTTCTGGCCAATAGCAGTATATGGGTTACGATTGTTTTTGTTGGCTAGTGGGTGTGAGTTATATTTAAGTTAAGAAGGGCCATGTCTGGTTGGGGGCTTATGGTGGTTCCTGCGATTTGTGAGATGATGGAAAAAATTCCATTTCAATAGCGTTTAATTTGTGGGCAATCCCACAGAATGTGAAGAAGTGTGTCTGGCAGGCCACAGTTTCTCCAGCAGTCTAGGGAGATCTTGTGGTCAAATTTTGCAATTCCGGCTGGTGTGAGGTATCTTCTTTGTAAAATGTTTTGTGTGGTTTCCCACAGTGTTACACATTTTGTACTTTTGTAGGACATTTTTAGGGCCTCCTGCCATTCTTTTTTTGTGTATGATTGGTTTAGATCCTTTTCCCAGTTAAAAAAGGTCTCCGTGGGCGTGAAATGTTGCTTTTCCTTCAAGAGGTTGTAGAAAATTGTTATGCCTTTGGTGCCTGGGGAAGCAGGTGAGAGATATCGTGCTGCTCGGGTGGGTATGCGGCTGAATAGGTGTGGGCTGTTGTTAAGGCAGTGGGCTGTTTGCATGTATTGGTAAAGTGAGTCGGAGGGAAACATTTGTTCTGATCTGAGGGTTCGGAGGGATTTGACTTTACCTTGGTGTATAAGTGAATCTAATTTGGTCTGTTTTTGTGTGGACCAATTGCTAGTTTTAAAGTTTGGTATAACTGTTTTAAGGGCTTCTATTGGTAAGTTTATGCTAGTAGTAGGGGTGTCTCTCCAGTTAGTGGAAATGAGTTTCTGCCATGCTTTGGCTGTAGTTTTTATTGTGGGAGATAGAGTATTGGATAATTTGGATTTAGGGTGTCTAGTGCATAGCCAGTATTTCAGATGTTTTCCTGGTACATTTTGTCTTTCTATTTCCCCCCACTTTGTTGTTGTGTTGGGTAGGAACCATTCTCTGAGTTGCGCCAGTATAGTCGCTGTGTGGTAGTCTGCTATGTCTACGAGCCCTGATCCCCCTGCTAGTCTATGTTTAATTAGTCTGTGTTGTGCCACCCGTGGTTTTTTCCCCGCCCATATGTATTGGTGGAGAGCAGACTGGATGTATCTTGTATGGCTCTTAGGGAGCAAAATGGGGAGGGTTCTAAAAAAATAAAGAATCTGTGGGAAAACCATCATTTTAAAGGCTGCTAGGCGCCTGACCCAGGAGAATTCCCATTTAGCTAGATCATTCAGGGATTTGGTCACTGTTTGTTTGAGATTATCTAAGTTCTTTGAAAGTAGAGTTCTTGTGTGTCTTGTTAGAGTAATGCCTAGGTATCCTATCCCTTTGTCTGCCCATTGGAATGGGAGCTCTGAGGCTATAAGATTCCTTGTGGTGCCATCTATTCCTAAGTCTAAGATATATGACTTGGTGGCATTAGCTTTATAATAAGAAATGTTTCCAAATTGTTGGAGTAGAGAGTTCACTTCTGTTAGGGATGTGTATGGGTTAGACAGTATGAGAATAATGTCATCTGCAAATAGACTTATCCTGTGATTGTAGTCTCCTATTTGGATTCCTGAGATGGACTTAGAGTTTCTTGCTTTTTCTGCTAGCGGTTCAATAGTTAGGTTGAAGATGAGTGGTGACAACGGGCATCCTTGCCGAGTGCCATTCGTTATGAAGAAGGGGTTGGAGAGCATTTCTCCCACATAAACTTTTGCTGATGGGGACGTGTATAAGGTTAAGATGGCTGATAGGATTAGACCCCGAAACCCAAATTTGAGGAGAGTCTCTCTCATATAGCCCCCATGGACTCTATTGAAACGCCTTCTCTGCGTCCAGTGACAGAAGCAGAGAAGGCGTTCCACTGGTCTCTGCTGAGTGGATGAGGTTCACTAGTCTTCTTGTGGCATCTGATGATTGTCTGCCTAGGACGAACCCTGTTTGATCCGTGTTAATTAGAGAGGGGAGGTGTTTGGATATTCTATTAGCTATTAGTTTGGCATAGAGCTTTAAGTCTACATTAAGTAGAGATATGGGCCTAAAGTTCTGGGGCGTGTCTGGGGGTTTACCTGGTTTGGGTAAGGTAATGATAGTAGCAGATCACATTTCATCGGGTAGAGAGGAGGAAGAGGCAGCGTCATTGTACAGGTCTAATAAGTGTGGTGAGAGAATATGGCCAAAGTGTTTGTAATATTCTCCTGGAAGTCCGTCAGGCCCTGGAGATTTCCCTGCTGGTAGTTGTTTGATAGTGTGTTCTATCTCTGAAGTACTAAAGGGGGTATTCAGTTCTCCCAATTGGTCTTCTGTAAGGGTTGGTAGTTTTATCTGTGATAAAAATGATTGAATTTCTGCTAGAGTAGGTTGTGGTGTGGCCGAATCTTCTTTTATGTTATATAAGGTTTCGTAATATGCTCTGAAGGCATTCGCTATGTCTAAGGGGTTAGTCAATTTGTCTTTGGTGTGGGGGTGGAAGATATGTGGGATCGAGTTTTGAATTCTTTGCCCTCTTAATCGATTGGCTATTATTTTCCCCACTTTGTTGGACGTGTTGTACATTGTGGCCTTAAGTCTACGGTGTGATTTTTCGTAGGAATCTAACAGGAGAGCTCTTAGTTCAAGTCTCAGAGCTAGGAGCTTAATTTGGTGGGTGTGAGAGGGGTGTTTTTTGTTCAAAGAGTCAACCACATTAATTTCTGTTGTTAACTCGTTTAGACGCTGCGTCTTCCTCTTTTTTGCAACAGAACTCATTTGTAATATTAGCCCTCTCACGTAGGCTTTGTGAGCCAGCCAGGGGGTGGATGACAGAGAAACTGTTCCTTTATTATGTAGAAAGAAGTCCTTTAGTTGTTCTTGTAGCTTGCTTTTGTTTTGGGGGTCTTGAATGATATTGGTATTTGCTTTCCAAAGTTTTGTTGGGGGTTTCTGCGTTGATACTGTAATAGTAATGCTCACCGGGGCGTGGTCAGACCACGTGATTTGTCCTATGTCAGCCTTAGGAATCTTCTGTAGTAGCCATTTGTCCACAAGGAAATAGTCTATGCGTGTGTATGAATTGTGTGGGGAAGAATGGTAAGTATAGTGCTTTTCTGATGAATGTAAGCACCTCCAAGCATCATAAAGATCATGGGTTGTCAGGAATTTCAACATCGGAGATTTATGTCTTGGTGTGGGGTTTGTAGTATCCAGCACATGGTCTGGTATCAGGTTGAAATCTCCACATAGAATTAAGGAACCTCGGCAGGATTTGCGGATTTTTTTCATTAGTTTGTTTAAGAACCTCAGTTGGTGAGTATTGGGAGCGTACAAGCAGGTTATGGTGAGCTTGGATCCTTTTAGTGTGCCTGTTACTATCAGGTACTGCCCTTTTGGGTCAGATATTTGTTCATGGATCTGAAAGTCAGTGTCTCTATGAAACGCTATTAGCACTCCTCTTCTTTTTTTGGTTTGATCAGAGGCTAGGAAAACTTGTGGGAAAAGTTTGTGTTGACATGGAGGTGTTGCTGATTCTAGGAAGTGTGTCTCTTGGGCACATAGTATGTCGCATCGCGTTTGCAACGCGGTGCGCCATAGTGACGCCCTTTTCACAGGGTGGTTGAGCCCTTTTGTGTTCAGCGACAGGATCTTAAGTGTCATAGGGTGTTCGGGGGTGTGTGTAAGAGATTGTACTCACACTTGATGTACAGTTCGTTTTCAATTCGCCATGTTGGATCGGTTGATGCATCGTTTGGTTCTCGAAGTCTTCTTGTGGGCCAAGTTCGACGTTGTCAGAGATTCTTTGAGGCTCATGCATGGGAAAAATAGAACAGGGGTTAACTGGGTAATAACAGTAAAATGTTAACAGTACATGTTCTAGGAGATGAATGTGAAGCAACTGATCTCCTTGGATTGGGGGAACACGGTTCATCGGGGAGCAGCACAATGGCGATGGGGCCACCTAGGGAGATTGTAGAGAATTTCAGTGGTGAGCACCGTGAGTGTGATGGTATCAGCGGTTTCTGATTCTGTTTCCCTTGTGCGAGGTTTGCCATAGTGGTGGGATTTTGTCAGGATTGCTGTGTGCTTTGTCTTGGGGAGCTTGTACAGGGATGATGCCCCATTCTTTCAGCATGAGGAGCCCTTTTTCTAGTGTGAGGATCAAGTATGTCATTCCATTATGATCCACACTTAGTTTGGTGGGGTGTTTCCACTTGTAGGGTACGTTGTTATTGCGCAGGGTCTTGGTTATGGTGTTTAGTTGTCTGCGGAGGTCTAAGGTGTGTTTGGATAGGTCCGAGTAGATTTGGATATTGGAGTACGGATCTGGGAGCTTTCCTAGCGATCTTGATCTCTGCATCACCAATTCTTTAGTGGAGAAGAAATGCACTCTCATTAGGACATCTCTTGGGGTTTCTTTGGGTAGGAAGGTGGGCTTCGGAAGGCGGTGGATGCGGTCAATTCTGAGGTCAATGTCAGTTAATTCAGGGGCTAATGTGTGGAACAGTTTTGCGGCGTATTGTGAGAGTTCTGGGGGGGCACATTTTCGGGTACCCCCCTCAGTTTCACGTTGTTCCTTCTGGAACGATCTTCTAGGTCAGCTAATTTCGTGCACACCCATTGTCTTTCTTCCTCCCCCTCCTCATTGGCGTCAATCAGATCATTCACTGTAGTGGAAATATCTGATATTGAATGTTCCACTAGGTCTACTCTTCCTCCCATTATATGGAGTTCGTTAGTAAATTGGTGGGTGATGGTGGTGAACTCTGCATGTAGGGAGTGGTGTAGAGAAAGCAGCATGTCTTTTAGCTGGGTGTCTAATACAGGATGGTTGTTTGTGGGGAAGCTGGCTATGGGGGATTGCAGCTCCGCATGTGGTGGAGGCATCTCCTGACTTACCCCTGTCTCTGTAGCCGCTGGGTCGAGTCTCATCCTCGCCTTTGCAGGGCTGGAGCATGGAGGGCTGTGTGTTGTGGAGCGGTTGCCGGGAGAATGTTCCCCAGCGCTTCCATCTGCGTCCGGCAAGTGGGTGTACGAGTTGCTGCTGCGTGCGGAGTAGGGGGCCGCATGTCCGGCGCCATCTTGGCCTCCTCCGCTCTCCGGCCAGTGGAAGTAGGCTGTCAATTTCTTCGGCCTACAGTCCCCCTGCCTCTTTCTGGACATCTCCGGGAGGTGGCTTATCTGCCGTGAGTTTGTGCCTTTCGTACGGCGGAACGGTGCTCTCCGATGCTGCCCATAGCTTTATTCTCCCTCAGGGCTCCGGAGCTTCTCGCTCAAGCTGCCATCCGCTGTGCACGCCGGCCACGCCCCATCTCCTGTCGGTGCTCTGAGGGAGAGATTATCATTGTAAAACCATCTCATACTGCATTATTCAGAGGTTCCTGTTGGTGCTCTGAGGGAGAGATTATCGTTCTAAAACCATCTCATACTGCATTAGGGAGAGGTTCCTGTTGGTGCTCTGAGGGAAAGGTTATCGTTCTAAAATCATCTCATACTGCATTAGGGAAAGGTTCCTGTTGATGCTATGAGGGAGAGATTATCGTTCTAAAACCATCTCATTCTGCCTTAGGGAGAGGTTTCTGTCTATGCTGTGAGAGAAAGATTAGCGTTCTAAAACCATCTCATACTGCATTAGGGAGAGGTTCCTGTCGGTGCTCTGAGGGAGAAATTATCGTTCTAAAAACATCTCATTCTGCATTATGGAGAGGTTTGTGTTGGTGCTCTGAGGGAGAGATTATCGTTCTAAAACCATCTCATATTTCATTAGGGAGAGGTTAAAGTTGGTGCTCTGAGGGAGAGATTATTGTTCTAAAACCATCTCATACTGCATTAGGGACAGGTTCCTGTCGGTGCTCTGAGGGAGAGATTATCGTTCTAAAACCATCTCATACTGCATTAGGGAGAGGTTCCTGTTGGTGCTCTGAGGGAGAGACTATCGTTCTAAAACCATCTCATACTGCATTAGGGAGAGGTTCCTGTTGATGCTCTGAGGGAGAGATTATCGTTCTAAAACCATCTCATTCTGCCTTAGGGAGAGGTTTCTGTCTGTGCTGTGAGAGAAAGATTAGTGTTCTAAAACCATCTCATACTGCATTTTGGAGAGGTTCCTGTCAGTGCTCTGAGGGAGATATTATCGTTCTAAAAACATCTCATACTGCATTAGGGAGAGCTTCCTGTTGGTGCTCTGAGGGAGAGATTATCATTCTAAAACCATCTCATTCTGCATTATGGATAGGTTCGTGTTGGTGCTCTGAGGGAGAGATTATCGTTCTAAAACCATCTCATATTTCATTAGGGAGAGGTTCCAGTTGGTGCTCTGAGGGAGAGATTATCATTTTAAAACCATCTCATTCTGCCTTAGGGAGAGGTTTCTGTCTGTGCTGTGAGAGAAAGATTAGCGTTCTAAAACCATCTCATACTGCATTAGGGAGAGGTTCCTGTTGGTGCTCTGAGGGAGAGATTATCATTGTAAAACCATCTCATACTGCATTATTCAGAGGTTCCTGTTGGTGCTCTGAGGGAGAGATTATCGTTCTAAAACCATCTCATATTGCATTAGGGAGAGGTTCCTGTCGGTGCTCTGAGGGAGAGATTATCGTTCTAAAACCATCTCATATTGCATTAGGGAGAGGTTCCTGTCGGTGCTCTGAGGGAGAGATTATCGTTCTAAAACCATCTCATACTGCATTAGGTAGAGGTTCTTGTTGGTGCTCTGAGGGAGAGAGTATCATTGTAAAACCATCTCATGCTGCATTAGGCAGAGGTTCCTGTTGTTGCTCTGAGGGAGAGATTATCGTTCTAAAATCATCTCATACTGCATTAGGGAGAGGTTACTGTTGTTGCTCTGAGGGAGAGATTATCATTGTAAAACCATCTCATGCTGCATTAGGCAGAGGTTCCTGTTGTTGCTCTGAGGGAGAGATTATCGTTCCAAAACCATCTCATACTGCATTAGGGAGAGGTTCCTGTTGGTGCTCTGAGGGAGAGGTTATCGTTCTAAATCCATCTCATACTGCATTAGGAAGAGGTTCCTGTTGGTGCTCTGAGTGAGAGATTATCGTTCTAAAACCATCTCATAATGCATTAGGGAGAGGTTTCTGTGTGTGCTGTGAGAGAAAGATTAGCGTTCTAAAACCATCTCATACTGCATTAGGGAGAGGTTCCCGTCGGTGCTCTGAGTGAGAGATTATCGTTCTAAAAACATCTCATACTGCATTAGGGAGAGGTTCCTATTGGTGCTCTGAGGGAGAGATTATCGTTCTAAAACCATCTCATACTGCATTAGGGAGAGGTTCCTTTTGGTGCTCTGAGTGAGAGATTATCGTTCTAAAAACATCTCATACTGCATTAGGGAGAGGTTCCTATTGGTGCTCTGAGGGAGAGATTATTGTTCTAAAACCATCTCATACTGCATTAGGGATAGCTTCCTTTTGGTGTTCTGAGGGAGAGATTATCGTTCTAAAACCATCTCATATTGCATTAGGGAGAGGTTCCTGTTTGTCCTCTTAGGGAGAGATTATCGTTCTAAAACCATCTCATACTGAATTCGGGAGAGGTTCCTGTTGGTGCTCTGAGGGAGAGATTATCGTTCTAAAACCATCTCATACTGCATTCGGGAGAGGTTCCTGCTGGTGCTCTGAGGGAGAGATTATCGTTCTAAAACCAACTCATACTGCATTAAGGAGAGGTTCCTGTTGGTGCTCTGAGGGAGAGATTATTGTTCTAAAACCATCTCATACTGCCTAGGGAGAAGTTCGTGTTGGTGCTCTGAGGGAGAGATTATCGTTCTAAAACAATCTCATACTGCATTAGGGAGAGGTTCCCGTTGGTGCTCTGAGGGAGAGATTATCGTTCTAAAAAAAAATACAACTGCATTAGGGCCAGTTTCCTGTTGGTGCATTGAGGGAGAGTTTATTGTTCTAAAAAACAACAACTACTACATTAGAGCCAGGTTCCTGTTTGTGCTCTGAGGGACAGTTTATCATTCTAAAAACAACTACTACTGCATTAGGGCCAGGTTCCTGTTTGTGCTCTGAGGGACAGTTTTTCGTTCTAAAAACAAATACAACTGCATTAGGGTCAGGCTCCTGTTGGTGCTTTGAGGGAGAGTTTATCGTTCTAAAAACAACTACAAGGGCATTAAGGCCAGGATCCTGTTGGTGCTTTGAGGGAGAGTTTATCGTTCTAAAAACAATTACAACTGCATTAGGGCCGGGTTCCTGTTTGTGCTCTGAGGGAGAGATTATCGTTCTAAAAACAACTATTACTGCATTAGGGCCAGGTTCCTGTTGGTGCTCTGAGGGACAGTTTATCGTTCTAAAAACAACTACAACTGCATTAGGGCCAGGTTCCTGTTGGTGCTTTGAGGGAGAGTTTATTGTTCTAAAAACAACTACAACTGCATTAGGGCCAGGTTCCTGTTTGTGCTCTGAGGGAGAGATTATCGTTCTAAAATCAACTACTACTGCATTAGGGCCTTGTTCCTGTTGGTGCTCTGAGGGACAGTTTATCGTTCTAAAAACAACTACTACTGCAATAGGGCCAGGTTCCTGTTGGTGCTTTGAGGGAGAGTTTATCATTCTAAAAACAACTACTACTGCATTAGGGAGAGGTTCCTGTTGGTGCTCTGAGGGAGAGTTTATCGTTCTAAAAACAAGTACTACTGCAATAGGGCCAGGTTCCTGTTGGTGCTCTGAGGGAGAGTTTATCATTCTAAAAGCAACTATTACTGCATTAGGGTCAGGTTCCGGTTGGTGTTCTGAGGGAGAGTGTATTGTTCTAAAAACAACTACTACTGCATTAGGGCCTTTTTCCTGTTGGTGCTTTGAGGGAGAGTTTATCCTTCTAAAAACAACTACTACTGCAATAAGGCCAGGTTCCTTTTGGTGCTCTGAGGGAGAGTTTATTGTTCTAAAAACTACTACAACTGCATTAGGGCCAGGTTCCGGTTGGTGCTCTGAGGGACAGTTTATCATTCTAAAAATAACTACTACTGCAATAGGGCCAGGTTCCGGTTGGTGCTCTGAGGGAGAGTTTATCGTTCTAAAAACAACTACTACTGCAATAGGGCCAGGAAATTGAAAATTCGGAATTCGTCTGAATTGCTGAATTTTGCAAAATTCTATAAAAACGTAATTCGGAATGAAACGAATTGCACAAACCTACACAGGAATAGGGCACACTTTCATCGGGTCTCCAAAGATGTCACCACATTTTGAGAGACCCGAACCTTTACTGTTACTGTTAAAAAAAAAAAAAGCGTACCAAAAAAACAAAAACAAAAAAAAATTTTAAACAACCAAAAAATAAAATAAAAATGTTATAAAAACAAAAATAAAATAAAATAAAAAAGTCAAAAACAGTTGTAAGTTTCTTCTCTCTTGATTGTTTTCTCTCTATTCTCTCTCTATTGCTCTCTCTATTGTTAAACATTTTTTATGCATACCTGTAATCTTTTGTTACTGTTTTTATCATGTGTTCTTGCAGGTATGCCATTTTTTTATATGTTACTGCTTACCTGTAATGTTTTATTGTTACTGTTTTATAATATTTTCTTTGCAGATATGTATTTTTTTATGATACAGTGTTTTATTAATCGTTTTTTGGTTTTCAGGTATGCCATTCAGATGCAGCACTGATTTAATTGTGGTGACAGCAATAGTGTTTGTTCCCACCATACGTAAAACAGCGACTCCAGCGCTGTTGGAGGTGATTTCACCACCACAGTTAAAAAAAGTGCATATATACCGGTGCATACGGACAGTGGGTGTAAATTGGGGAGGATTGCCCCCAATGCTCCAGAATGTATTTTTAAAACGGCGCTATGCCCATCATTAGAAGTGGGTGGATAAAGGGCGGTTTTCTAATGGTGAGCATACCCACCATTTGATTAATTTTTTTCATTTAACCCACAGGCTGCATGAAAACAAAGAACATTACAACATATGCCCAACAAGGACCAGCGATGTACTAGTATGTTGCTGGTCTTTGAGTGTTTTTCTCAGGCTCTCCTGTCCCACCGAGGAACGCGAGAATGTTGCCGGTGGTTCTGCCGACTGACCATAGAGCTGATCAAAGACTAGAATGGCTCCAATCATCTCTATGGCCTAAGAAACAGGAGGCTACGAGCATTTCATGACTTCAGTTTCGCCGGATAAAAACAGCACCATTGGGAAATTGGGAAAGCATCTTATCACACCGATCTTGGTGTGGTCAGATGCTTTAAGGGCTAAGTAGAGATCTAGAGTCTAATAGACCCCAAATTAAAAAAAAGAAAATATGCGACACTACCTATTTTTATCATAGGGGATATTTAAATTCCCTGTGATAACAATAAAAATTATGGAAAAAAAAATGAAAGGGACAGTGCAAAAATAAAATAAAAAGCAAAATTAATAATTAAAAAAAAATGCACCCCTGTTCCCCCATGCACGCACGCAAAGGTGAACTCAAGCGTCCGTCTCGTGTCATATGTAAACAGCAATTGCACCATGCACGTGAGGTATCACCGCGAACGTCAGATTGAGGGCAGTAATTCTAGCAGTAGACCTCCTCTGTAAATCTAAAGTGGTAACCTGTAAAGGCTTTTAAAAATGTATATAGTTTGTCGCCACTGTGCGGGTGTCCATAATTTTTAAAGCATGTCATGTTTGGTGTCTATGTACTCGACATGAGATCATATTTTATATTTCACCAACCATTTTGGCAATATAGTGTGCTTTTGTGCATTAAAATTCAAAAAAACTTTTTTCCCCAAAAAAATGCTTTTAAAAAACCGCTGCGCAAATACTTAGTGAAAAAAAAATTGCAACGCCCACCATTTTAATCTGTAGGGCCTTTGCTTTAAAAAATATATAATGTTTGGTGGTTCAAATAAATTTTTCGAGCAAAATAAAGTAATTTTTCATGTAAACAAAAAGTTTCAGAAAAGACTTGGTGGTTCAAGTGGTTAGAAGAGTGAGTGATGTTGGGCATAAAATGCATGTTGAGTCCATGGAATATATTATTTTTTTGTCACAAGTGATTGAAAAATTATATAAAAAAAAAAGTTACACAAAGTTGTCACTGAAATGATATATTGCTCACAGATGTCATGGGTATATGTGGAATTACACCCCAAAATACATTCTGCTGCTTCTCCTGAGTATGGGGATACCACATGTGTGAGACTTTTTGGCAGTCTAGCGACGTACATAACCCCAAAAACCAATCACCACCTTCAGGATTTCTAAGGGCGAAAATTGCTGATTTCACTACTCACTACCTATCACAGTTTCAGAGGCCATGAAATGCCCAGATTGCAACCCCCCCCCCCCCCAAATGACCCCATTTTGGAAAGTAGACACCCCAAGCTATTTCCTGAGAGGCCTGTTCTGTCCATGGAATATTTTATATTTTGCCACAAGTTTCGGGAAAATTACTAAAAAATGTTTTACACAAAGTTGTGACTAAATGATATTTTGCTTGAGCATGGCATGGGTATATGTGGAATTACACCCCAAAATACATTCTGCTGTTTCTCCTGAGTACGGGGATACCACATGTGTGAGACTTTTTGGGAGCCTAGCTGCGTACAGAACCCCAAGACCAATCACCGTTTTCAGGCTTTCTAAGGGCGTAACATGGTGATTTTACTCCTCACTACCTATCACGGTTTTGGAGGCCCTGAAATGTCAAGGTAGCACAAAAGCCCCACAAATGACCCCATTTTGGAAAGTAGAATTGTGCTTGGGTATAGCATTGCATGACCGCACAGTTACCAGTTAAAGCAGCACAGTGCCAAATTGTAAAAAATGCTCTGGTCATTCAGGGGAAAATCCTTCCGGGGCTGAAGTGGTTAAAAAAATATGAAAAAATGGTGTGGAGTCCCCCCCAGTCAATACCAGGTCCTTCGGGTCTGGTATGGATTTGAAGGGGAACCCCATGCCAATTTTTTTTTTGGGTCCTCTCCACACCGTACCAGACCCTTATCTGTCCTTGATGACGCCCTGTGGGTGGGGCAAAATGCGTCAACGTAATTTCCGGTCCATGAACAGCATGTGACGACACTTCTGGTGCCCGCGGAATGCACGGCGGCGATATAGGAAGAAGTACGGCGCTGCTTGAATCACTGATACACCGATCTATCCAATTGGATCTCTTGTAAGTTTTTACCATTTTTGCGCAAATAAAGGCTTTGTTTGCAAAATTACCCTATGTCTGCCCTATTTTAACTCTGAGGGAATTGGTTCTATTGGCCCTGAGAGGAATCCTGCTCTTAAAGGCACCATCACCCTGCTAACATCCAAACACCAGAAAAAGCTTATTGGACCCCAGACTGAAAAGCTGTGGGTCATCTGTTTCTGGTGAGTAGGAGAGAATAAGGGGGAGAGTGGCACAGAGCACGTTTTGGAGTGGTTTTCTGCACGGAAGCACTTGTCTATTTATGAATAGAAGCACTAAGCACTTTTATTGGGATTCTGAACTTTTATGAACTTTTATTGAATTATGACACAAATGATAGATGGAATTATTTCTAAGCACAAATAAACTGTTTTTTTCTCATGAGCACTGCAGCACTTTATGAACTGGTTAATGATTTATTATTTGAGTTGATTTATTTTTTGTATGAATTTAAGATTTAGGTATTGTTTTTTTGCACTCACCACGCTGGTGTATCCAGCTTATTTATCCGTTTTTTTACATTTTTTATTGAGGAGCACATATTAGTTTTTGCACTAATTTAGCAGCACATACAATTAAGGGAGCTGCCAGCGCTGTGTCACTTTCTTTCTCTGTATAGCAGCTGGGAGTTCCTCCCTGTGTTTGTACATAGCAGCTTCAGCAACTTAGACCTTTTTCCAGCATACACTATACATCGGCGCAGGTTGGGTAATATCTCTTATATATATCAATACAACAACTTCTTTGGTTGACCTTGGCGAGGCCTGTTCTGAGTGGGACCTGTCCTGTTAAACAGCTGTATGGTCTTGGTCATCATGCATGCTGCAGCTCAGTTTCAGGGTCTTGGCAATCTTCTTATAGTATAGGTCATTTTTATGTAGAGCAACATTTCTTTTTTTCACATCCTCAGAGAGGTCTTTGCCATGAGGTGCCATGTTGAACTTCCAGTGACCAGTATGAGAGAGTGAGAGTGATAACACCAAATTGAACACTCCTGCTCCCCATTCATACCTGAGACCTTGTAACACTAACAAATCACATGGCACCGGCGAGGGAAAATGGCTATTTGGGCCCAATTTGGACATTTTCACTTAGGGGTGTACTCACTTTTGTTGCCAGCAGTCTAGACATTAATGGATGTGTGTTGAGTTATTTTGAGGGGACAGCAAATTTACACTGTTGTACAAGCTGTATACTCAATACTTTACATTGTAACAAAGTGTAATTTCTTCAGTGTTGTCACATGAAAAGATATAATCAAATACAGTGTTTACAAAAATGTGAGGGTGTACTCACTTTTGTGAGATACTGTGTATATATATATATATATATACAGAGGAGCCTCTTAAAGAAGAAGTTACAGGTCTGTGAGAGCCAGAAATCTTGCTTTTTTGTAGGTGACCAAATACTTATTTTCCACTAATTTGCAAATAAATTCTTTAAAAATCAGACACTGTGATTTTCTGGATTTTTTTTCTCATTCTGTCTCTCATAGTTGAAGTGTACCTATGATGAAAACTACAGGCCTCTCTCATCTTTTTAAGTGGGAGTACTTGCACAATTGGTGGCTGATATATATATATATATATATATATATATATATATATATATATATATATATATATACATACATACATACATACAGTGAAATAACAGCTATAGAATAAGCAAGTGGTTGTCAAGAATCCACTAGTTATTGCTATATGATACCACGCTAAGGGGAAATCCCAGGCCGGCCTATAAAACCGTTCCGTACTAATGAGAGACCCGATAAAATAGGAATAGGATAGGGACCCTTTAACTTATGGCAACAGCAATGTGCACGGTGCAGGTCTACAATGGTCTTTACTGGCAGTTGTAGCTCTTTGAATTTTATATCCAAGAGGTGGCACAGTGATGTAAGGTAGGCAGGTTAGCTTAAACTGACTAGTGATATTCCTTAGAGCACTTCAAGATATAGATGTCTATGTACAGTGTCTTATATAATGCAATTAAAGTGTTTCCAGAGAGAAGGTGTCTGTACAGTGTCCAAGCAAGATAACCAAGCAGGGGTTGTGAATGGTGGGCAGCAGCCCTCTCACTATGGGCATCTGCAGAACTTTTTTCAGGATCATTTTAAGGTCACCCATCCTCTGCCCCTTTTCAACAATGTCATTATCATATTATCACAGTCAAAGACTGCAGACATAGTACAGGAGATGGTCAGAGACTGCGAAAATAGTACAGGAGACAGTCAGAGACTGCGGATATAGTACAGGAGATGGTCAGAGACTGCAGACATGATACAGGAGATGGTCAGAAACTGCGAACATAGTACAGGAAACGGTCAGAGATTGCGGACATGGTACAGGAGAAAGTCAGAGACTGCAGACATGGTACAGGAGACGGTCAGAGACTGCGGACATGGTACAGCAGACAGTCAGAGACTGTGGATATGGTACAGGAGACAGTCAGAGGCTGCGGACATGGTACAGGAGAGGGTCAGAGACTGCGGACATGGTACAGGAGGTGATCAGAGACTGCATACATGACCCAAGAGACTGTCAGAAACTGCATACATGGCTCAAGAGGATAAGGACCTAGTGGGGAACACCTGATCTGATCCCTGATTCCAGGGGGGACACTTGCCCCCCTTGCCCCTACCTGTGGATGCCCATGCCTCTCACCAACTGAAGAATCAGATAGGAACCTCCCGAACTGCAATCCCAGATGAGATGTCCTTCAGTGAGACGAGCGGAGGTGACCGACCAGCTGCTGGACACCGACTGTCATTGGATCCGTCTGATGAAGTGGTGCTGCGGTGATGTCTCACAAACCGCAAGCAGAGTTGGGCCCTTGGGCCAGGCAGGAGTCACTGGAATGCCGTGTGGTAGGCCATAGCCCTCTCACAAAGCAGCAGAGAGGTGTTCACTCAACGAGGTCCAGGAAGAAGAGAGAGCAGGCCGGATCTGCTGACCCCTTTTATCCTTTCTCCCAGAGGTCTTTGGTGTTGCCCAGGGCACTATGGGATGGGTAGTTCAAAGATGGTTTCACAACCCCAGGACGTCTGCTAGGAGACTACTAGTCCCACAATCCCTGTTTTGCTCAGAGATATGATGTCAGATTACTGGGGTCCAGGCCTGTACTGGCCATCGAGACTACCAGGAGTTTCCTGGTGGGCCAATGGCTCAGTAGGCCGGTACAGTGACACTGTGACATCCGACCTACAGCCTGTCAAAGTCATGGCTGCACGCCTCGCACAGCCATTACTTTGAACACTGCTGTACACCGTTCAGTGGCAGGGCTGATCGGCAGAGCGGGGGGCCGCTGAAGCCCAGGTGCTCCTTCCCGTGCGGCGAGCAGGTCAGTAGACAAGAAACTGTTGTGTCCCCCCCTCAAGCAGCGTGAGCCTGTGAACAGAGGGCTGTTTCCTGCCCATTCCCCCTCCTCCTTTGGTCAGCGGTGGGGAGAGTGTCTCCGTGTCTCTGTGTGGAGAGAGCAGCTGCGGGCTCTTCACCCCCCTCCCTCTCCTCCTCATGCTGCTGTACTCGGAAGCGGGGAATGGAAAAGGAGCACAAAGGAGGATCATGGGACATCTAGTCCCGAGGACTAGATCACTAAAATGAAAACTGGGCACAACACATATGTTGAGGGAGACCAGGATGTAGCAAACCATTTAAACAATTACTTTTGTTCAGTCTTCTCAGAAACAGACTGCACTAATGATAACAAGTTAGGGAATCATATTGGTTCTAGTAATGATGGTTCATTTCTAGGATTTCTGGAGACCGAGGTAGCTGAGGAACTGGCTTGGTTAAAGCTTAATAAAGCAATGGGCCCTGATGGTATTCATCCCAGAGTTCTAAGAGAACTTTGCGATATAGTTGTTGGACCATTAACAAATCTTTTAAATAAATCTCTTCTAAGAGGAGAAGTTCCCCATGACTGGCGGATAGCTAATATTGTACCTATCCACAAGAAGGGCAGCAAGGTAGAAGCTGGCAATTACAGGCCAGTGAGTTTAACATCAATTGTAGTCAAGGTAATGGAATCACTTCTCAAAAGAAGGATCATTGATCACCTAAAAATACACAGCTTGCTGGACCCAAAGCAGCATGGCTTTACTGAGGGCAGATCGTGCCAGACAAATCTGATTGAATTCTTTGACTATATTACCAGTGTTTTGGACCATGGTGGCACTGTGGAC
>BLSH010493407.1:160823-186940 GCA_018402905.1 Glandirana rugosa
TAGGGTTCGTACAAACTTCGGTAAATGACAACTGACAGAGTGTTGGAGACAACCATCAAATAAGGTTAGTAGTTGGTGGGAAAGTCATTTTATTATCAAAGATTCTAATCAAAACTTGAGGGGAGGGTCAATCAAACTCCAGGGGCACAAGAACTAAAACCAAAGTATAACTTTTCTGACGGGAGGACTTGGAATAAGTGGGGGAACTACATAAATTTCCAAAGTTAGTACAGAGGGGAGAGGGAAGAAAGGAGGTCTGACATGTATAATTCAAGGACTTCAACGAGAACTATACAAAATAGGGGGTCTGTAAAGTGGTAAACACAATGGGCAGAGACTTGAGCAAGATAGAATAGTTATAGAAAAACATTCACACCAGAGGTCTTGACCTGTGTCAAAAGATTCACTCCAGAGTGATTTCTAGATATATCTCCTTAGTCTTGGAGGACCTCTATATAGATCTTTAGTGAGACCTCACTTAGAAAACTGTGTCCAGTTCTGGAGACCACACTTACAAAAAGATATTGATAAGATAGAACGAGTTCAGAGACGGGTAACACAAATGGTGAAATGTCTGGGGGATAAAACATATCAAGAGCAACTTCAGGAACTTAATATGTACAGTCTGGAGGAAAGAAGGGAGAGGGGAGACATGATTGAAACCTTTAAATACATCAAGGGGGTGAATAAGGTTCAGGAGGGCAGTCTTTTCAATATGAAACCAAAATCAAGAACACGGGGACCTCAAACTAACTGGGAGGGGAGTTCAAAACTAATCTTAGAAACTATTATTTTACTGAAAGGGTGGTTGATGATTGGAATAAACTACCAACAGAGGTTGTGAGACAGTCAACAGTAAATGGCTTCAAACATGCTTGGGATAAACATAAATCTATAGTCAGACAACAAGGTTAATGTAAAAAAAAAAAAAATTAAAAATAATTAAATAAATAAAAAAGGGGCAGACTCAATGGACTACTCAGTCTTTTTCTGCCGTCACTTTTCTATGTTTCTAGGACTGGCAGACCCATCACAATCCTAAGGGAGGAACTGCAACCCCCAGCATGCCCATCTGAAGGGAAGGGAGAGAGAGCCAGGCTATGGATGCTAAGGGACATGTTGCATCTGGGGACCCTTGTGTAAAGGGGGGAGCTCTCTGGGGAGTGGGACTCTGCTGTATGGGGGGCTCTCTGGGGATCCTGATGTAAAGGGGGAGCTCTCTGGGGACCCTGATGTAAAGGGGGAGCTCTCTGGGGACCCTGATGTAAAGAGGGAGCTCTCTGGAGACCCTGATGTAAAGGGGAGCTCTCTGGGGACCCTGATGTAAGGGGGCTCTCTGGGGACCCTGATGTAAAGGGGGAGCTCTCTGGGGACCCTGATGTAAAAGGGAGGAGCTCTCTGAGGACCCTGATGTAAAGGGAGGAGCTCTCTGAGAACCCTGATGTAAAGGGGGAGCTGTCTGGGGACCCTGATGTAAGGGAGCTCTCTGGGGACCCTGATGTAAAGGGGGCTCTCTGGGGACCCTGATGTAAGGGAGCTCTCTGGCGACCCTGATGTAAAGCGGAGCTCTCTGGAGACCCTGATGTAAAGGGGGCTCTCTGTGGACCCTGATGTAAAGGGGGAGCTCTCCTGGGACCCTGATGTAAAGGGGAGCTCTCTGGGGACCCTGATGTAAAGGGAGGAGCTCTCTGGGGACCCTGATGTAGGGAGCTATCTGGAGACCCTGATGTAAAGGGGAACTCTCTGGGGACCCTGATGTAAAGGGAGGAGCTCTCTGTGGACCCTGATGTAAGGGTGGGATCTCTGTGGACCCTGATGTAAGGGGGGCTCTCTGTAGACCCTGATGTAAAGGGGGAGCTGTCTGGGGACCCCGATGTAAGGGGGCTCTCTGTGGACCCTGATGTAAGGGGGGCTCTCTGTAGACCCTGATGTAAAGGGGGAGCTGTCTGGGGACCCTGATGTAAGGGAGCTTTCTGGGGACCCTGATGTAAAGGGGGGCTCTCTGGGGACCCTGATGTAAGTGAGCTCTCTGGATACCCTGATGTAAAGGGGGACTCTCTGGGGACCCTGATGTAAGGGAGCTATCTGGAGACCCTGATGTAAAGGGGGAGCTGTCTGGGGACCCTGATGTAAGGGAGCTCTCTGGGGGCCCTGATGTAAAGGGGGGCTCTCTGGGGACCCTGATGTAAGGGAGCTCTCTGGGGACCCTGATGTAAAGGGGGGCTCTCTGGGGACCCTGATGTAAGGGAGCTATCTGGAGACCCTGATGTAAGGGGGGAGCTCTCTGGGGACCCTGATGTAAAGGGGAGCTCTCTGGGGACCTTGATGTAAAGGGGAGCTCTCTGGGGACCCTGGTGTAAAGGGGGGAGCTCTCTGGAGACCCTGATGTAAGGGGGGAGCTCTCTGGGGACTCTGATGCAAGGGGGGCTCTCTGGGGACCCCGATGTAAGGGGGGAGCTCTCTGGGGGCCCTGATGTAAGGGGGGCTCTCTGGGAACCCTGATGTAAAGAGGGGCTCTCTGGGGACCCTGATGTAAGGGACTCTGTCTGGCCAGCCCATATGGGAGAGACCTGACATTTGCACTGCCCATCACCTCACTTGATAGTGTGCAACCCGGCTCAGCCTCAGCGCCGCTGCTTTGCTGAAAGGCAGCAATTGGCTTGCAGCAACGCCAGTTTCTGAAATTCCAGCCAATGAGGCTGTAGCAATGTGCCTGCATGACATTAGCCCTCCCACTTCACACAGGGATGTGAGAATGAGGAGAAAAATACAGAGGAGAATAAGTGAAATAATAAAAGATGTGTGAGGACTCCTTATGTTATGCTACTTATGTTTTTTCGCGCAATTGCGTATAGTTTATGTACTGTATTTGTGCGTGTTTGCAAAATTAAAGTGGGCCGGTCTGGATGAAGTCCAGGGCCAAATTTTTGTCCCAGTCCAGCCCTGCTGGGGTCCAGCACTAGAGGGACACAGGGATAGATAAAGAATGATGGGGGGTGTCTGCAGAGCAAGGTAACTGTAGTCCACTGTCGGCTACACACACAAACCCTATGAAAGTTTATTAAACCCTTGATGTCATCTCGTGCACTTTAAGTCGGTTTTATGCTGAGGGGTGGAGGTTGGCATTTTCTCAGCACAGAATGGCATTTTTCTATGGATGCATATGTGTGGCCACTTGATGCTACGTCTCACCTGCTCTGCTGCCTCATACATCTATTAATAAATCAACTATCAGGAACAGGTTAATTATAAAATACAATTAAAATGTAAAACCATGTGCTCCAGTGGAAAACATCAATTGCAGTGAACTGCCACCCAAAAATGTTTCCCCACCGCCATGATAACCCACTGCCTGATGAAGCTACCCAGTCTCATAATAACAGATCCCCAATGCTGGGACAGTGTAAACACAGGGCCAGGATCATGAATGACATCATTGACCATATGTGATCATCAAAGTGGCTGCATATATGCGTACGGCCATCAGGAAGTGATTAAGAGCTGAAAGTTGAGAGCAACAGATCCCTACACCAGCTAAAATGAGTTTTGTGTTTATCTATTTCCTCATTTCAGGGATTTATTTTTTATTACCTCCCACCATGTGTAATGCAGCACAGTGGTCATGTGTATTTTCTTGTCCTAAAGATTTGCTGCTTTAATACAATGGACATTATTTGTGTGAGATCATGCGTGTGAATAACTGCACCAGAATAGACCACATAAGTGACTGAATGAGCCCTAACTGAATAGTGTAACTTAAAAATGTAGTAATCCTCAATGTTATCATGTGTAATCATGTTATAGATATCACCATGTATGTGTTCCTTTTATAAGGTAACCAATAACATTTTCTGGTTCAAATTTTTTATTGAGAAAGAACAACAACAATACAGAGATTAGCATTGTGTATACAGAAACATCTCATGATCTGGCATAATAGATAAGAACAGGGCAGCGAGAGAACGGGGGGTACAGATCAAAGGCATGGGGTAAAGAAATGGCAACATAGGGAAGGACCCATGAGAAAAGCTGTACTACGGTTACCCTGCAACACTTTGTGGGGAAGGGAGAAGAAAATGGGCAAGTTAGCCCAATGAGTGGGGATAGTTCCTATGGGGCGGGTCTTCCCGCCCTTAAAGCAGTGAGTCAGTCTTGGGTCCGATTAGTGACTGCCCAAGAGCCAGGGACGTCCTGGAGGTATCGGTTTGGGGTTGTCGCCCTGTTGAAAGGGGGGAAAGGTGGAGTGAAGGTAGATAGACTCAGGAATACAGAAAAGAAGAGGGAGGGATAGTAGGATGGTCCCAGGTTCGGGAAGAAGAAGGAAAAGAGGGGGAAGAGGGCCTGGGGAGAGAAGGTGAGTCTGGGGAGGGCAGGTCGCATGAGTTCCGATGTCAGGGTTATAAATATACTTGAACTGTATGTTCCAGTTTGCAGGGTGTTCAGGGTTTGAAAAGAGAGACGTCAAAGCCCGGGGGGGTAAAATGGGTTAGCCATGGGCCCCAGATGTGCTCATGCCGAGATAAAATGTAAATGTGGAGATTTCCACGCGTGGGCGATGGCTTGCTTTGCCGACGTGGTGACCTGCAGGAGAAGTTTGAATTGGGATCTGGAAAGTTCTGTGGGTTTCAAATTTAAGAGTGCCGCCATGGGGTCAGGAGCTATGTGGCAGCCCATTAATTTAGTAATGATTTTGAATATCTGGGCCCAGAATGATCCCACAATTGGACAACTCCACCAGATGTGTAGGTGAGTCCCCGGATCCAGGCAACCTCGGAAGCAGAGCGGAGAGTATGAGGGCAAGAATTTATTTATCTGGGCGGGAACTAGGTACCACCTCATGAGGACTTTGTAGGAGGTCTCGAGGGCCGCAATGTTCTGGGAAGAGGATTTGGTTGAGTCCCAAATCTCGACCAAATCTTTGGGGTCGATAGATTGTTGAAGGTCTTTTTCCCAGGCCTTAACATAGGGGATCTGCGGTGGGGGTAAGGGGTCAAGCATGTGAGTATATAGTGTGGAAATCGTACTCCTGGCGTGAGGGTCGGTCTGGCAAAGGTGTTTGAATGGTGAAATAGCGGGCAAGGAGGAATTGGTGCGCACATGTGGGGTGAAGAGGTGCTTAAGTTGCAGGTATCAGAAAAGTTCGGAGCTAGGGATTTGGTATTGTTCCTGGAGAGTGGGTAACAATTTGATAGTGTCAGGGCTAGTGAAGGAATGGGCCCGCAGAAGGCCGGCCTCTGTCCATCTGTTGAACGAGGCTGGGGACGACCAGGCTGGGTAGAATGCTGGATTCTTTAAGAATGATAACATTGGGTTATGTGGGGATTACAGACCTGCCTTGAGCTTAAGTCTGTCCCAAAGTTTGAGGATATGAGCAGTGACAGTGTTACGGGTGGGCCCTCGGGCTTTTGGGTTTAGCCATAGAAGGTTGGCTGTGGATAAAGGGTCACAGTCAACCGCCTCCAGAGACACCCATAGGGGTATTTCGTGAGTAGCATGCCACTTGGGTAGGGGGGCTAGCTGCGCCGCTTGGAAATATTTGGCGAAATTTGGGACTCCAAGGCCACCTTTTGGCTTGGGGGAAAACAGAAGGCGTTTGGACACTCGGGGTCGTGAGTTGCCCCAGATATATTGAAAAGTCCTCCTCTGTAGGGTTCTCAGAAAGTGGGAGGGTACCTCCACCGGGAGGACCCTAAATAGGTATAATATTTTGGGTAGGATAGACATTTTTACCGCTGTAATCCGCCCTAGCCAGATGAGAGGGAGTTTTGACCATTCTGACATTAGACGGGTGAGGTGGGACAGCATTGGTGGGTAATTTACTGCATATATGTCTGACGGGTTGGGGGGAAGTTGGATCTCAAGATAAGGGAGACTGGTTGAGGCCCATGCATAGGGGAGACTTTGTTGCAGGTGGGATTGCGTTTTGGAGTCAAGGGATATATTTAATATCTTTAATTTCTCTGGGTTTACTTTTAGTCCTGATATTGAGGCAAAGTCGGTCAGAGTCTGAAGAAGATTAGGAGATGAGAGAAGTGGGAAGGTGAGAAACAAGAGGACGTCGTCCGCGAAAAGGCATAGTTTATGGTTATGCCCCCCCCCCCCACCTCAATCCCTCGAATGTCTGGGTTGGAACGGTTCAGCTGAGCCAGGGACTCGATGGCCAGGGGAAGAGGAGGGGGGACAGAGGGCACCCCTGGCAGGTGCCTCTGCGGATAGGGAATGGATCAGACTTGTAACCTGCGTATCTCACACTGGCAGACGGGGAGGAGTAAAGGGAGGAGACCCATGTCAGAAAGTGCGGGCCGAATCCCCACCGTTTCAGTGCCAAGGTTAGGTAAGGCCAGGACAGGGTATCAAAGGCTTTTTTGATGTCTAGGGATAGAAGGCATGTAGGGATCTTGCGAGGGCGGGCTATGTGGGTTAGGAGGACCACTCTCCGGATGTTGTCTCCAGCTTGCCTGGCTGGTATGAACCCCACCTGATCTCTATGGATAAGGGAGCCTATCAGCTTGTTCAGCCGAGCGGATAAGATTTTGGCCATAAGTTTAATGTCCTGATTGAGCAGGGAAATTGGACGGTAATTGGTCCAGGAGGAATCATCGGAAGAGGGCTTGGGCAGCATGGAGACAACGGCCGAGAGGGACTCAGGGCAAAATGTGGAACCTAGTCGGACAGCGTTGAGGGCGTTAGTTAAAACAGGGGCTAAGATGTGTGCAAAGTGCTTGTAGTACAAGGCTGTGAAGCCGTCTGGGCCTGGTCTCTTGTTATTTTTCAGTGATTTAATAGCGGAAAGGACCTCATGGAGCGTGAAGGGTTCGTCTAAGGATTCTTTCTGGGCATCTGAGAGGGAAGGGAGAGCGACGCTTGAGAGTAGGGTTTCGGCTCGAGATACATCAGAGGAAGAGTTAGAGTCATACAGGGCCGCTAGGTGCCTACGAAAGTGGGCCACAATTTTGATGGGGTTACTGGTATAGGTATCCCTGGAAGTTTTGAGGCTGATCGGCCTGCGAGGGCGGTCAAGGTTGCGTAAGGATAGTGCTAGGAATGTGTCAGGTTTGTTACTCTTGGTATAGAATTTGTGTTTCTGTCTGCGTAGGACCTTGTCAGCCGATTCGGTCAGGAAGAGGTCTAATTCAAGCTTAGCTTTATCTAGGGCTTGTTTATTGGAATCGGTGGGGTTAGCCTGGAATTCTTTGTGTGCTTTAAGGAAATGGCTGTCTAATTGTTTGTGTAGAGCTCGTCTAACTCTTTTGATGTGAGAGGCTTTACTAATCAGGGCACCCCGTATCACGGGTTTGTGAGCTTCCCAGAGAGTGAGGGGCGAGATGTCACCGGTGGAGTTCTCTTGGAGGTAGTTTGTTAAGGCTAGTTCTATGTCTGCCTTGTTAGAGGGGTGTGTAAGGATGGCGTCATTAAGACACCAGGAATGGTCAGATTGTCTAGGAATCAGGGATTCTATAGATGAAGAATCGCTGAGTCCAGGATTGATGGGGTCGTTCCTACTGTGAGGAGGACATGGTCTATGCGTGACGATGCCTTATGGGGGTGTGAATAGAAGGTGAACTGTCGCTTCGTGGGATTTGTTTCACGCCAGGAGTCGATGAGGGAATGTCTTTGTAAAAGGTGTTTGAAGGAAAGTTTAGACTGGTGCGAGGGTTGGGAGAAGGGGGATTTGTCCAAAAAGGGATAGATCACCTGGTTGGAGTCTCCCCCCGATCAGTAACGTTCCCTGTTTGTGATGGTCGATGACCGAGAACAGGTGGGCCATGAATGAGTTGGGGTTCTGGTTCGGGGCATAATAAGAGACCACAGTGACACTTTCTTCTAGTAGGGTGCCTAGGAGAATCAAATATCGCCCCTCGGGGTCCTTGATTTCTTTGCTAGAGGTGAAAGGTGCGGATCTATGAAATCCGATCAGGACCCCTCTCTGTTTGGAGGTTGCCGAGGCAGTAAAAATCTGGGGGTATGACTTGTGAAAAAACTTGGGGGTGGAATTCTGAGAGAAATGTGTCTCCTGCAGGCACACCACATGAGCTTTGATGGATGTGAAGGTCCGGAAGGCTTTGACGCATTTCTGAGGGATATTTAGACCCTGAACATTCAGTGTTAGTATATTCAGGGGGGCCATAATAGAGCTGTGAGTGACTGCTTGATGATGATGTGGGGGGGGGGTGACCTGAACTCCCCAGGGTAGAAAAATAGGGGGAAAGAAACAGAGGGGGAGGAGAGGGAAAGAAAGAAGTAGTAAGTAAAGGGATGAAGTAAGATAACAGGAAACGTCGAACCTGAAGGGTTCATGTAGGATGAACAAAAATTAGAGGTAGAAGTCCTACTGTGGGAAGGAATGTGCTTGACTCGGTAGGAGGGTTTGCCCAGAGGGAGCCGCATAGAATCCCTGCAGGCAAAGGTGGAGGCAGCAGTGACGGTCTGGGGGGAAACTGAGGCCTTAAAGTAGACATGCTAAGAAGATGCCAGGGCAGGAGCTGCCTACGAGGCCGGTTGTCATAGGAGGCAAGAGTAGTGAAGAGGGGATGGCTCTAGTTGAGCTAGTAGCTAGCGTCAGGGGGGTAAGGCAAGCCTGTAGTCTGGGGGCGATACAGCAGATCTCAGAGAAATAGGTGAGTTTAGAACAGAGACAGTCTCTACAATAACAAGTCTCTCTTAGGGGTAGGCTCATGGTGACTAACAAGTAACAGAGCATGGTACAAGTGCATCAGAACAAACAGAAATAAAAGAAAAAACAATGGGAACAATGAAAAACAATAATGGGTCATGTAGCCAGCAACAAGTCAGTGTGTAGGCCCCGAGCTAAGTTCCATTGGCTGCATGTCCATACAACCGGTGACCGTGTGGTACCGCGCTGACCTGTAAGGTGGGTGTTCTTGGTCTGGGGTTAGCTCTCCGGGGATGCGTTCAAAGGGGATGAAACCCCTAGTCAGGTAGAAGTAGGGTGGGGAGCCACCTCCAGAAGTCTGCGCTGGATCGTTCCCAGCTCCTGGAATAGGGCCATGACTGTAGATTGTAGATCTACAACTGACTCAGGGATCCCCCTGATGCGTAGGTTAGACCTGCGTGCCCTGTTCTCAAAGTCCTCCAATTGGGCTTGAAGGGATAAATTTTCCTCTCTGATAGCTTCTATTTCATCAGACTGGTTGTGAATAGTGACCTCCAGCTCATCTACCTTCTGCTCCAGTTCAGCAGTGCGGTGTCCTAGCTCCCTGATCTCCTTTGTGAGGCGATCTGTGATTTGATCAGAGGTCTGCTTAAGGGCCCTCTGAAGCATTGATTCAAACTGCTGCAGGATATCAGAGTGTGCTGACTGTGTCCCAGGGGATCTCACTGGGGTGGCAGGGAGCTCGTAGTCTGACTCACCCTCGTCTGGATGTGGCAGGGGCTTCATCCTCGGGGAGCGTTGTGTGCCTGTGCGGCGTGGTGTGTCCGGCGCCATCTTGGCTGAGGCCCGAGCCAGGACCTCGTGGATCGTTTTGGCTTTGGGCTTCTGCCTTGGGTTTGCTAGGACCATTTCGAGTGGTCCGATGTGTGCCTGGAACTGCTTGGGGTCCGTACTTGCAGCATTCGAGTGACAGGCTCCTGGATGAATGGCCGTTTGTCCCCTCAGATGCGGAGCTCTACAGCGGTGCGTCCGACATGTAGAGCCTCGCGCATGCGCCTCAGGTAACCAATAAAATTTATATGCAGAAGGATTCTATGTTATCAACTTTTTAAACTTTTCATTAAAAAAACTTTCTTCAGCTAAGAACAGACCGAATGGTAGACATAAAATGTTTTGTGCATCAAGACCCTCAATAAAGCAAATACAATAGAAAAAAATACTTGCATCAAACACATTACTGGCTGGCAATAAAGGCAGAATTAAATTGAAATAAAGAAAACTGCCAACTGCCAAAAAACTGCTTGCCCTTTCTCCTCATATTTTTATTTTTTGGTGTACACTGCCTGTGGCAATGATCAACTCTTGCGATTTTCAAGATGCTGAGAATGGAGCTGGGTGCTGGTGACTCAGTATGTGACTCAGAACATGTGCATACATGATCAGTGCTTGCCCAATAAGTTAAGATAAAAAGATTCTGAATGCAATGGAAGCCAAGGAGAAGATGGCAGCAATAGCAATGGAGATTGTCAAACAATTAGCCAGGGAGGAGGGCAAACACACAGGTAAGTCTGTCATAATGTATAGATCTATCCCCCTAGGAGCCGCTGGATTTTTGGGTTCCCCTTGCAGGCACAGCCAGGCAACAGGAATTTTCTGGCATTCACTTAGTAGTGAATGGGGATGGGCTGAAAATCCCCCGGTTCGGTTTGCACCAGAACATGTGAACAGACAAAAAGTTCTAGTGAACATGCGAACCCTATAAAAGTCTATGGGACACGAAAATAAAAAATCTATTTTAAAGCAGAGTTCCACCCGGTTAAAAGTCAGCAGTTTAAAAAAGTGTAGCTGCTGACTTTTAACAATCGGACACTCACCTGTCCCACGTCCCAGCAATGCAGTCACCCGAGGGCTCGCTCTTCTCCCCCTCCCATCGGGGGCCGCGGCATCACTAGTGTGGGCACCCGGCTTTTGGGTTCATTGCTGCGGCATTTGTATCTTCTGGGACCTGTGACGTGTCCCAGAAGATCGCCGAGAGGGAGGCAGTAGAAGGTGAAAATAGGGTCCCCGGTACCCCCCCAAAAAAATGACATGCCAATTGTGGCATGTCAGGGGGTCACATTCCCTTAAAGTGGAATTTTAAAGGCTTATATGCAAGTTATTGCCATAAAAAGTGTATGGGGACCTGGGTACTGCCCTAGGGGACAAGCAAAGCAATCAAGTCAATGCAAAAAAATGTTTTTAAAACAATAGTTTTTTTCAGGAGCAGTGATTTTAATAATGCTTAAAATGAAACAATAAAAATGAAATATTCCTTTAAATATCGTGCCTGGGGGGTCCCCTTAGTCTGCCTGTAAAGTGGCGCATCTGTGCGATGTGTAGAACAATGCCGCAGCAATAATGACAATTCTAAAGGAAAAAAGTAATTTAAAATTGCCACAGCTGTGATGTATTGCCAGCTACCAGCAATGTAGATGAAAAATACATGAAAAAAATGGCGTAGGGTCCCCCCCCCCCAAGTCCATACCAGGCCTTTTGGGTCTGCTATGGATTTTAAGGGGAATTCCATGTAAACTGTTTTAAAAAATTTGGCGTTGGGTCCCCCCAAAATCTATGCCAGACCCTTATCCAAACATGCAACCTGCCAGGTCAGGATAGAGGGGGCGAGTAAGTGCCCCTCCTCCTGAACCATATCAAGCCACATGCCGTCAACATGGGGAGGGTGCTTTGGGGGCCTCTTCCCGACAACCCTGGCTGGTGGTTGTCGGGGTCTGCGGGCGGGGGGCTTATCGGAATCTGGAAGCCTACTTTAACAAGGGGGGCCCCAGATCCTGCCCCCCCGTGAATGGGTATTGGGTACATTGTACCCCTACCCATTCACCAAAAAAGAGTCAAAAAAGTAAAAACCACAACAGACCGCTTTTAATAATTCCTTTATCAAAAATAAAAAAAAAGGTGTCCCGCAATGTGCATCCATTGTCAATCAAGATGCCTGACGGGCCCGAAAAATCAAAAAAACGAAAACGCTCCTCCTCCATGGGAGGCCGCCCGGTGATTGACGTCTTTTCGCTTTGACAGTTTATTATGTCACATAACATCAGAAGGGGGCGGGGTCACTCGGTTAGGTCATCGGGTGGCCTCGCCCTTGCCTATAAATAAACTGTTAAACCGAAGAGATGGCAGTCACCGGGAGCCCTCCCATGGAGGAGGAACGTTTTTGTTTTTCAGATTTTTTGGGTCCGTTGGGTGGCATGATTGACGATGGTTGTACATCGTGGGACACTTTTCTTTTCTTTTTTTAATAAAGGAATTTTCAAAAACTGTCTGTTGGGGTCTTTACCTTTTTGACAATTTTTGGTGAATGGGTAGGGGTACAATGTACCTGGGGTATGTGAATGGGTACAATGTACCAAGTACCCATTCATATGGGAGGGACGGGATCTGGGGGCACCCTTATTAAAGGAGGCTTCCAGATTCCAATAAGCCCACAGACCCCGACAACCACCAGCCCGGGTTGTTGGGAAGAGGCCCTTGCCCAACATGGGAACAAGGTACTTTGGGGGGATCTCAAAGCACCATCCCCATGTTGAGGGCATATGGCCTGGTATGGTTCGGGGGGGGGGATGTTCACTCGCCCCCCCATCCTAACCTGCCAGGTTTCATGCTCGGGTCTGGCATGGATTTTGGGGGGGCCCCATGTTAATTTTTTTTTTAAAAAATTGGCGTGGAGTTCCCCATAAAATCTATGCCAGATCCAAAGGGCCTGGTATGGATTTTGGGGAGACCCCATGTCGTTTTTTTCCCTAATTCTGTCATGGGGTTCCTCTTAACCACTTCAATACACTGTGTTATATATATTACACTGACTGCACTATATATTCTCCACTGTATTAAATATACTACATGGACTGCACTATATACTCTGCAATGTATTATATATACTACACTGACTGCACTATATACTCTGAACTGTATTATATATACTACGCGGACTGCACTATATAGTCTGCACTGTATTATATATACTACGCAGACTGCACTAAATACTCTGCACTATATTATATATAGTACGCGGACTGCACTATATACTCTGAACTGTATTATATATACTATGAGGACTGCATTATATACTCTGAACTGTATTATATATACAAAGCAGACTGCACTATATACTCTGCACTGTATTATATATACTACGCGGATGGAACTAAATACTCTGAACTGTTTTATATATACTACGCGGACTGCACTATATAAAATTGTAATTACATGCCCTTGTCAAACAAGTGCAGAAAAATTGGGCCTTGGATGTTGGTGGTGCCTGAACACTGTAACCCCTCACAGTTGTTGGGCGCAAGAATGGGCCCTGCTGTTAAAAATTACTAAAAAAATTATAATCACATGCCCCAGTCAAACAGGTGCAGAAACATTGGGCCTTGAGTGTTGGTGGTGCCTGAGCACTGTATTATATATACTACATGGATGGCATTATATATTCTGAACATTTTATATGTACTACGCGGATTGCTCTATATACTTTGCACCGTATTGTATATACTACGCGGACTGCAGTGTATACTCTGAACTGTTTTATATATACTACGTGGACTGCACTATATAACATAATTACATGCCCCAGTCAAACAGGTGCAGAAAAATTGGGCCTTTGGTGTTCGTGGTACCTGAACACTGTAACCTCTCACAGTTACTCTTGTTGAGAGCAGGAAGGGGCCTTGCTGTTAAAAATTACTAAAACAAATTGTAATTAAATGCCCCTGTCAAACAGGTGCAGAAAAATTGGGCCTTGGATGTTGGTGGTACCTGAACACTGTAACCCCTCACATTTACACTTGTTGGGCACAAGAACGGGCCCTGCTGTAATAAATTACAAAAAAAAAATTGTAATTACATGTCCCAGTCAAACAGGTGCAGAAAAGCTGGGCCTTGGGTTTTAGTGGTGCCTGAGCACTGAATTATATATACTACACGGGTGGTACTATATACTCTGAACTGTATTATATATATACTACGCGGATTGCACTATATACTTTGCACCGTATTGTATATACTAAGCGGACTGCAGTGTATACTCTGAACTGTTTTGTATATACTATGCAGACTGCACTATATAACATTATAATTACATACCCCAGTCAAACAGGTGCAGAGAAATTGGGCCTTTGGTGTTGGTGGTACCTAAACACAGTAACCCCTCACAGTTACTCTTTTTGGGTGCAGGAAAAGGCCCTGCTGTTAAAAAATGACTAAAAAAATAGTAACTACATGCCCCAGTCAAACAGGTGCAGAAAAATTGGGCCTTGGATGTTGGTGGTGCCTGAACACTGTAAACCCTCACAGTTACTCTTGTTGGGCTCAGGAATGGGCCCTGCTGTTAAAAATTACTTTAAAAATTGTAATTACATGCCCCAGTCAAACAGGTGTAGAAAAATTGGGCCTTGGGTGTTGGTGGTGCCTGAACACTGTAACCCCTCACAGTTACTCTTGTTGAGCACAGGAAGGGGCTCTGCTGTTAAAAATTACTAAAAAAAAATAATTAAATGCCCATCAAATGGTGCAGAAAAATTGGGCCTTGGATGTTGGTGGTATCTGAACACTGCAACCCCTCATATTTACTCTTGTTGGGCACAGGAATGGGCCTTGCTTTTATAAATGACTAAATAAAATTGTAATTACATGCCCCAGTCAAACAGGTGTAGAAAAATTGGGCCTTCAGTGTTAGTGGTGCCTGAACACTGTAATCACTCAAAGGTACTCTTGTTGAGTGCAGGAATGGGTCCTGCTGTTACAAATTACTAAAAAAAAATATAATTACATGCCCCAGCCAAATAGGTGCAGAAAAATTGGGCCTTGGGTGTTGGTGGTGCCTGAGCACTGTATTATATATACTACGCGGGTGGCACTATATACTCTGAACTGTATTATATATACTACACGGATTGCACTATATACTTTGCACCGTATTGTATATGCTACGCAGACTGCAGTGTATACTCTGAACTGTTTTATATATACTACGCGGACTGCGCTATATAACATTGTAATTACATACCCCAGTCAAACAGGTGCAAAGAAATTGGGCATTTGGTGTTGGTGGTAACTAAACACAGTAACCGCTCACAGTTACTCCTTTTGGGTGCAGGAAAAGGTCCTGCTGTTAAAAATTACTAAAACATTTGTAATTACATGCCCCAGTCAAGCAGATGCAGATAAATTGTGCCTTGGATGTTGGTGGTACCTGAACACTGTAACCCTCACATTTACTCTTGTTGGGTGCAGGAACGGGCCCTGCTGTTATAAATTACTGAGAAAAATTGTAATTACATGTCCCAGTCAAATAGGTGCAGAAAAATTGGGCCTTTGGTGTTGGTGGTGCCTGAACACTGTAATCCCTCCCAGGTACTCTTGTTGGGCGCAGGAATGGGCCCTGCTCTTAAAAATTACTTAAAACATTGTAATTACATGCCCCAGTCAAACAGGTGCAGAAAAATTGGACCTTGGGTGTTGGTGGTGCCTGAACACTGTAACCCCTCACAGTTACTCTTGTTGAGCGCAGGAAGGGACCCTGCTGTATAAAAATTACTAACATTTTTTAAATTAAATGCCCCTGTCAAACAGGTGCAGAAAAATTGGGCCTTGGATGTTGGTGGTGCCTGAACACTGTAACCCCTCACAGTTACTCTTATTGAGTGCAGGAAGGGGCCTTGCTGTTAAAAATTACTAAAAAAAATTGTAATTACATACTCCAGTCAAACAGGTGCAGAAAAGTTGGGCCTTGTTTGTTGATGGTGCCTGAACAATGTAACCCCTCACAGTTTCTCTTGTTGGATGCAGGAACGGGCCCTGCTGTTAAAAATTACTTTAAAAAATTGTAATTACATGCCCCAGGCAAACAGGTGCAGAAAAAACTGTGGCCCCTAACAATTACTCTTGGTGGGTGCAGGGAATGGGCCCTGCTGTGAAAAAAATTGAAAAACTAATTGTAATTACATGCCCCTGTTAAACAGGTGAAGAAAAATTGGTGGTTCCCTAAACCAGGGGTTTCAAAACCTTCGGAACAAAGGACCAGTTTACTGTCCTTGACGCTTTAGAAGGGCCAGACTGTGGCCATTGAGATTAGAAAACACTGTGGTGTCATTGAGTGCAAATAGCATCCCATCATTGGTTTTAGTGGATGGAACAGTGCCCTATTGTTGGTGTTCAAGGTAGGAATGGTACCCCATCATTGGTGTCTGCAGGAGGAATGGTACCACATTGAGGTTTGCGGGAGGAATGGTGGCCATCATTGGTGTCAGTTAATGGCATGATGCCCCAAGGGCCAGATAATGGCAAGAAAAGGGCCACATGTAGCCCTCAGGCCGTAGTTTGGAGACCACTGCCCCAAACCAAAAATATTGTTGGAGGCTAGCATAATCAAGATTCAGGAATAGGGTAGACAGCATAGGTAGTCTTCAAAGGATCCCAGATCCCCAGCAAATTCAATCAGTTACATCAGCATCAGGGGCTTGATAGCTGCTGATCCAGGACTTATTCATTTTTATAAATGTCAGCCTATCAACAGTTATATACTGTACACTGAATTCACTTTATTATATACTGTACACTGCCTGAAGTGCATTATATACTGTACACCGCCTGAAGTGTATTATATATTGTACACAGCCTGCACTGTATTATATACTGTACACTGAATGCACTGTATTATATACTGTCCCCCGCCTGAAGTGTATTATATACTGTACACCAAATGCACTGCATTATATACTGTACACTGCCTGCACTATATTATATACTGCATGCACTGTATCATATATAGAGTTGAGCGAACACCTGGATGTTCGGGTTTGTTGGGTTTGGCCGAACTTCGCCAAAAAGTTTGGGTTTGGTACCGAACTTGACCCGAACTTGACCCCGAACCCCATTGAAGTCAATGGGGACCCAAACTTTTCGGCACAAAAATGACTGTAAAAAAAGTCCTGGAAAGTGCTAGAGAGCTGCAAAAGGAAGTAAAATGATTTTAGAACAATAATCTGTCCCTTACAGCAACAGCAGGAACCTGACCCTATAGGAGTAGGCGATGATTTTAGAACAATAAACTGTCCCTTACAGCAACAGCAGGAACCTGACCCTATAGAACTAGAAGATGATTTTAGAACAATAATCTGTCCCTCTAAGCAGTAGACTCTACCTAGTCCAGTCAGATCGTTCTGTAATGCAGGATGAGATGTTATTAGATCTACAATCTGTCCCTAAAAGCAGTAGTAGTAGTAATCTCTACGTAGTCCACAATCAGATCGTTCTGTAATGCAGGATGAGATGTTATTATATTTGCAATCTGTCCCTCACAGCGCCAGCAGCATCCTCTCCCTAAACTAGCCTGAGAGCATGTGACATGCAGCACTACGTGACTCCAGATTATACAGAGGCTGGGTCACATGAGGCACTGGCCAATCACAGCCATGCCATTAGTAGGCATGGCTGTGATGGCTTCTAAGGGCAAACCAGAGAAACGCTTGTTGATTGGCTGCCCTGCAGCTATTCAAGAGGCGGGATCAAATACCCGAACCCAGAACCCGAACCCAAACTTTTTTTCAAATGTCCGGGTTCGGGTCTGGGTCACGGACACCCCAAAGTTCGGTACAGACCCAAACTTTACAGTTCGGGTTCGCTCAACTCTAATCATATATTGTACAAAGCCTGCACTGTATTATATACTGTACACTGCCTGCACTATATTATATACTGTACACCGCCTGCACTACACTATATACTGTACACCGCCTGCACTGTATTATGTACTGTACACTGCCTGACTGCACTATATACTGTACACCGCCTGCACTGTATTCTGTACTGTACACTGCCTGACTGCACTATATACTGTACACTGCCTGCACTGTATTATATACTGTACACTGCCTGCACTGCACTATATACTGTACACCGCCTGTGCTGTATTATATACTGTACACTGCCTGCACTGCCTTATATACTGCACACTGCCTGCACTGTATTATATACTGTACACCCCCTGCATTGCATTATATACTGTACACTGCCTGCACTGCACTATATACTGTACACTGCCTGACTGCACTATATACTGTACACCGCCTGCACTGTATTTTATACTGTAGACTGCCTGCCTGCACTATATACTGTACACTGCCTGCACTGTATTATATACTGCAAATTGCCTGCACTGTATTATATACTGTACACCGCCTGCACTACACTATATACTGTACACCACCTGCTGTGTATTATATACTGTACACTGCATGCACTACACTATATACTGTACACCGCCAGCACTGCACTATATACTGTACACCGCCTGCACTGTATTATATACTGTACACTGCCTACACTGCACTATATACTGTACACCGCCTGACTGCACTATATACTGTACACCGCCTGCACTGTATTATATACTGTACACCGCCTGCCTGCACTATATACTGTACACTGCCTGCACTGTATTATATACTGTAAACTGCCTGCACTGTATTATATACTGTACGCCGCCTGCACTACACTATATACTGTACACCACCTGCTGTGTATTATATACTGTACACCGCATGCACTTCACTATATACTGTACACCTCCTGACTGCACTATATAAGGTACACTGTCTTTACTGTATTCTATACTGTACACTGCCTGCACTGCACTATATACTGTACACCACCTGCGCTGTATTATATACTGTACACTGCCTGCACTGCAATATATACTGTACACTGCCTCATATACTGTATACTGCATGCACTGTATTGTATACTGTACACCCCCTGCATTGCATTATATACTGTACGCTGCCTGCACTGTATTATATACTGCACACCGCCTGCACTGCACTATATACTGCACACCGCCTGCACTGTATTATATACTGTACACCGATTGCACTGCACTATATACTGTATATTGCCTGCACTGTATTATATAATGTATACTGCCTGCACTGTATTATATACTGTACACTGCCTGCACTGCGCTATATACTGTACACTGCCTGCAGTGTATTATATACTATACACCGCCTGAACTGCACTATATACTGTATGCTGAATGCACTGTATTACAATATATATTATACACTGCATGCACTACACTATATACTGTACACCGCCTGAATGCACTATATACTGTACACCGCCTGCACTGTATTATATTCTGTACACTGCCTGCCTGCACTATATACTGTATGCTGCATGCACTGTATCATATATTATACACCGCATGCACTACACTATATACTATACACCGCCTGACTGCACTATATACTGTACACTGCCTGTGCTGTATTATATTCTGTACACTGCCTGCCTGCACTATATACTGTACACTTCCTGCACTGTATTATATACTGTAAAATGCCTGCATTGTAATATATACTGTACACCGCCTGCACTACACTATATATTGTACACCACCTGCTGCGCATTATATACTGTACACCGCATGCACTACACTATATACTGTACACCACCTGACTGCCCTATATACTGTACACTGCCTGCACTGCATTATATACTGTACACTGCGTGCACTGCATATTATACTGTATACCGCCTACACAGTATTATATACTGTACACCGCCTGCCCTTCACTATATACTGTACACTGCCTGCACTGCCTTACAGTATAAACTGTACATTGCCTGCACTGTATTATATACTGTACACCGCCTGAATTGCACTATATACTGTACACTGCCTGCACTGTATTTTATCGTGTACACAGCCTGCACTGCACTATATACTGTACACCTCCTGCACTGTATTATATACTGTACACTGATTGCACTGCACTATATACTGTATACCACCTGCACTGTATTATGTAATGAACTCTACCTGCACTGTATTATATACTGTATACTGCCTGCACTGTATTATATACTGTACACTGCATGCACTCCACTATATACTGTACACTACCTGCACTTATATACTGTACACCAGCGGCGGCTGGTGCATAAGGGGCGCTTGGGCGCCGCCTCCCCACTGCTGACAAGTAGAAAAAAAAAAAGTCAGCCCGACCCCCCTGCAGGTGCCGCCGGTACATTGACTTTCCTTTTTTTTTTTTTCCCTTGGCTCCTTGCTGTCAGCTGACAGCAAGTAGTGAGCCGATTGGTCAGCCATTAAAGTCTGTGTGTGTGCTGAACAAGCGCACACACATAGTCTGATTGGCTGCCCCCTGAGCCATCAGAGCCAATGACTCTCTGTCATTGGCTGCTGGGGGCAGGGGGCAGGACTTTGGCAGACGTGCTGCCTGTGTGATTAATCACACAGGCGCAGCACTCCGCAGGCTTTCAGTCCCAAGCTGCTCACCATCCAGCATGCTGACCGCGAGCTGAACTCTGCATAGACCTGGCCTGCTATTAGATAGGGTAAGTGCTTGGGGGGTTGCCGCTCTTCTATGCCCTATCTGATGCCTTCTATGCCCTATCTGATGCCCTGTATGCCCTATCTGATGCTCTGTATGCCCTATCTGATGCCCTGTATGCCCTATCTGATGCTCTGTATGCCCTATCTGATGCCCTGTATGCCCTATGTGATGTCCTGTATGCCCTATCTGATGCTCTGTATGCCCTATCTGATGCACTGTATGCCCTATCTGATGCTCTGTTTGCCCTATCTGACGCCCTGTATGCCCTATCTGATGCACTGTATGCCCTTTCTGATGCACTGTATGCCCTTTCTGGTGCCCTGTATGCCCTATCTGATGCCCTGTATGCTCTATCTGATGCATTGTATGACGTGAGGTCCCCCCTAAGATCCAAACCAGACCCTTATCCGAGCATGCATTCAGGAAAGGGGGGGCCACGAGTGCCCCCCCTCCTGAACCGTAGCAGGCTACATGCCCTCAACATGGGGAGTATGGGTGCTTTGGGGAGGGGAGGGCTCTGCCCCCCTCTACCCCAAAGCACCTTGTCCCCATGTTAATGGGGATAAGAGCCTTTTCCCACAACCCTGGGCTGTGGTTGAGTGACCCCCCACTTATTCCTCCCGGTCAGAGGATCCATCCAATTTTTATGGGTATTTTACATGTTAGGTTCATATATTCTTCTACCATTGTTTTATGTATCAAAAATGCTATTACAGGTGTTAGGTGCTTACCTACCCCAATGCCATGATTTGTACCATGTATGTTTGAAATCTTCAATAAATTCTTTTGAAAAAAAAAAAAAAAGTGGTCATGGGACTTTAAATGAGGTGTGTCGCAGGGTAAATTGATAATTTATTATGAATTTCAAAAATAGGCAGAAATGCATTGCAGAAAATAATAATAAAGAATAATCTACAATAAAAACATAAAAAATACATACACAGTATAGGAAATGCATGTACAATATAACAAGGCACAATGTCATAATAAAATATATGATGAAGTATGGAATAGCAAATTCTGTAGCATCTGTGGAAATCAACACGTTTGACTAAATGGCTGAATGAGCCTGTAAGACCTATCTTCTTCAGTACGAGCAACAGCCATTCGAAACTGACATTGTCAAAAGCCTTCTCCGCGTCCAGGGTGATGATGGCATAGTCCCCCCAGGGTGGCTTTTGGCATGTTCGAGGACCATTAGGACTTTATGTATATTTAACGATGCGGTCTTCCCTTTTACAAAACCCGATTGCACATTGTGGATGAGGTGAGGTAAAATGGTGGCCAGCTATTTTGGAGAGAAGCTTGAGTCTCAGTTTAGCAAAGAAATGGGTCTGTATGAGCCCGGTTTAAGTGGATCCTTGCCTTTTTTGTATAATAGTTTAATAATAGCTTGGTTACCCGACGGTAGGTATGGGCTGCCTTCCCAGATCCTATTAAATACCTTAACTAGAGTGGGTACTACTATGGTTTGAAGGGATCAATAGAGTTCCCCTGTGAAGCCATCGGGTCCCGGGCCTTGTTGGGTGTGAGGTGACGGATGGCCATGGTAACGTCTAATGTGGAAATGGGAGCATTGAGATATTCTAGTTGGGATGGGGTTATTGATGGTAGTGTCAGTTGATCAAGGAACTTATTGACTAAGGTATTATCGATGTGATCAGGAGCATACAGAGATGAATATAATTTATTCATGATCTGGCTAATCTCTAGAGGAGTTGTTCTGATTGTGCCTGAGGGGTCCCGCAGGGAGGTGATGTGAGTGGGAGTCATGTGTCCCTTGGCTAGCCTGGCAAGAAGCTTCCCTGATTTATTGCCAAATCTATATAAATAGGCTTCTGCCTGTGAGCACTTAGTCAACTCTAAAGTGTCAGCCAAGGTGTCAAATCCAGTTTTTGCTGCCTGCCATTCTTCTCTGTAGGGGGGAGAGCCACAGATAGACAGGGCCCTCTGTGCTAGCTTTAGGCAGGAGCTTGCTTTCCTAAATTTGGATATAGAATTTTTTTTGAAGGATGAAGCATAGGATATGATTTTCCCTCTCAAAAAGGCTTTCCCTGTGTGACAAAAGAGATTAGGATTTTCCGCATGTGGGGAGTTAGTTGAAGAGAACTCCTCCCAGGCTTCGGCAATATAGGATTGGAGGTTTGCGCTATTGTGTAGATAAGAGGGGAAGCGCCATAGATGAAGGTTTGGTTGGGATAGGGAGTCATTAAAGGTGATTGAAATCGGGGCATGATCAGAAATTGCAATTTTGTGGATTTCAGATTCTGTCGCTAAATGGATTAGGTCATCAGAGCAAAATACGTAATCAATTCTAGTGAATATCTTGTGGGGGTTGGAATAGAGTGTAAATTCCCGGTCCAGAGGGTGGAATAGTCGCCACATATCTGTCATATGTAGCGATTCCATGGTAGATGCGAAGAGAGTGTGTTCAGACTTGGGGCCTGAAGTTTGGGAGCGCTTGGGGTTAGATCTGTCATCATCCATATGTATGGTAGTATTGAAATCAGCCCCCACCTCATAAGTGCCATGAAAGTGTTGGGGCAGTTGCTGGAGGATGTGGATAGGTGAGGGAGAGACATTGAGAGCGGTTGAACATAGAGTAACATTAATTTGGTATAAATAAACAATTGAACATTCATCAAGAAGAGAAGACTTCAGAAAAAGAGAGAATGCTGGGATAGTAAACCACAGTCATAAATGGGGCTTTAGAGGTACTCGGTCAGAACCCTCTCTGAATGATCAGACCAACATGGGATAAATAAAATGTACAAAATGTATTAGTATAAAATGCAACATATAATAACCCACAAAAAAGTGAGAAAGACACAGTAAACTAAGTGTAAACAAAACAGATGAAACGTCTCATGAGCAGGACAGCGTTAGTGAGCTAGGAAACGCAGGCATGTAAAGTAGCATGGTAGACGCTCCACCGCTGGGACTCAGGGAACCGAACGCTTTCGGCTCCGGCTCTTGAACTGGGACAACTTTACATGCCTGCGTTTCCTGGCTCACTAACGCTATCCTGCCCATGAGACGTTTCATCTGTATACACACACCATTGGACCTGTTTTGGGCTGTACAGTTATCGTCCTGTGTCCATGGTACTACAGCTGCTTGGTGTGTTGGTCCCCGCGTCATCTTTAGGCATGCTGTTTGTTGTTGTGCGTGCCTCTGTGGCCCTACCAGAACCCCTGGAATTATCCAAATAGAGACCCTACCTCACTGCTGGTCTAAATACGACTTTGACCTGTACAGTTATATCTATAAGACGGCATTGACCAATTGGTTTGTCAGAGGTCGACCGTGCTATCACATGGAGTGTTTCTTCTCTGATTTTACATTTTAAGGATACATACACCCGTTATGTGGTTTTGTCCATTCTCTCCTGAAGAAGCCATCATAGGTGAAACCCGTCAGAAGGACGTATCCTGGCTTGCTTCCCAGTCATCTCTGGCTACATCTCATCCATTCTGACAGGAAGCATCTTGACCCTTTGGTCCATTTTTGTCATGTTTGGTGTATTTTGTTTACACTTAGTTTACTGTGTTTTTCTCACTTTTTTGTGGGTTATTATATGTTGCATGTTATACTAATAAATTTTGTACATTTTATTCATCCCATGTTGGTCTGATCATTCAGAGAGGGTTCTGACTGAGTACCTCTAAAGTCCAATTTATGACTGTGGTTTACTATCCCAGCATTCTCTCTTTTTCTATGTTCAATTAGGGATGTGGTACCGATCTCAGGCGGTGGCCGATAACTGTTTGTCTTAAGAGAAGACTTCACTTTTTTCCGCATGGGATCACAGGGAGAGGACAGCTACCAATCTGCGGCCTCGAGCTAGGCATGGTAATGCCCGGACCATATGTAAGGGCAGTTAGGGCAGAGCAAGAATAGAGTTTTGGAGGCAAGGGCTGTCTAGTATGGGATCCTAGGTTAAAAATGAGGTTAACATATAGCCAAACGAGGATTACATATAACCAAACAGGTGAACAGCAGTAAGGAGTGGTATTAACTACCGAAATGAGGCCCAGTAGGGACCTGGTAGGTAAAGAGGTTACTTAGCAGAGTGTCAGAGCAAACTTATATTTACCGTAACATAGTTATCCGAAGTGAAACTAATCTACATGTCAGCTGGGGTCATTTGAAGAGCTAAAGCCTGAAGGTTTTAGGCCTTTGGGGGAGTCTTTGTGCAGATTCCGTTGATCCAGGGATCTGGGTATTGGAGTGGCATTGGAAGCAGAGTTCAGACGAGAGTCTGGCTAGAGAGATTGTAAATATTTTTCCGCTTCCCTAGGGTCCTGGAAGGAGAGCTGATCTCCATTAGCTGACTTGAGACGGAGGACCGCAGGGAATGCTAGGGTGAATTTTATTCGGTAGTGATACAGAGCTGTACAGATCTGTTGGAAAGCCTTCCTTTTTCTGGAAACTTCCATGGAGTAGTCGGAAAATATCAGGATTTTAAATCCGTCAATTAGAAGGGATTTCCCTTGTCTGTATCTGTGTAAAATGTCAGCTTTATCAGCATAATTTAGATATTTGGCAATAATTGTGTGGGGGGGATTTTCTGTCAGCAGAGAATACCCCCAGGCAGTGTTCTCTTTCCACCACGCATGGTCTCGGCATACCCAAGGCTTCAGGAATGCGACGGGCACAAAATTCCATTATGGCGGAGGGTCGTAGAGATTCCGGTACTCCCACAAACCTTAAGTTACTCCTCCTTGATCTATTTTATAATTCTTCCAATTTCAGGAGAACATATTGGTTAGTTTTGTCTTGTGCCTGCTCAGTGGCTTGAGCTTGATAAAGCTCTTCCTTAATGTTAGTGATTCTGTTTTCTGCCTCATTTAGGCGTGAGGAGTGTTCTCCCAGCTCTCTTCTAATAAGGAGCATGCCTGCACTAACAGCCTGTTCCACTGTAACTGTTATAGTGGGAGCTAGTATTGCTGCCACTGCTTGGGCAATCTTATTGTAGTCCTCTGTTTCCCTGCAGCCAGAGGGGGTGTGGGCCCCACTCACCTCCATGTCAGAAGCAATCGTTCCGCCGTGGGACAAGGCCGCATGATTCGTTCCACCGCGGTACAAGGCCGCATCCCCAGCCTCAATTTTTGAGGAGCCCAGGGGCGCTCGCGGGGCGCTTTTTTCTAGATACCGGTCCATCGGTGCTGGGGGGGACCGCGGTGAGGCCGTGCAGGAGATGGGGTGGAGGAGCAGAGGGTCCGAGCAGGTCTTTTATGTCGATTTCTGTTGCGGGAGCTGTGCTGGAGGCCCTCTACTCCATACAGCGCCGAAACCGGAAGTACTTTTTTGTTTTTATATGCATAATTAGGGATGGAGGAGGGTTACGGTGTATGCCTCAGATCATTCTCTCTTTGTTTACAAGTAGTTGATATTGCGCAGCCTACTGCACATATCCCTCTGGTGTAAACGTATTGACATAAAGTGCAAAAAATGCATATAACAGCGCAAAAAAAAACCCCACATATATTTATCTCAATCGTAGCACACACTAGTGCATTATGTGTATAACAATAAACAATTAAAAGGTGCTTAATGTGGGACAATATGAAATGACGATGTAAGTAGAGTTGAGCGAACACCTGGAAGTTCGGGTTCTGCTGGTCCGTCCGAACTTCGGGACAAAGTCCGGGTCCGGGTCCGGACGGAACCCGAACGATCGCACGGACAACGAACCCCATTGAAATCAATGGGGACCCGAACTTTTAGGCACAAAAATGGCTGTAGGAAAGTCCTGGAAAGCCCCAGAGGGCTGCAAAAGGAAGTAAAATGGGGGTAAGGGTAGGGCAAGTGCCCTACAAAAAAATGGGGACAGGGAAATAACTGTAAATATTTTTAAAAAAATAAAAACATAAAAAAAGCAAAAATGGAGGTGAATGTGGATCATCTTCAAACTGTGTCTGAAAAGTATTAATTAACGGTAGAAGCCATATAACTGTTCTAAAATCATCTTCAAACTAGGGCAAGTGCCCTACAAATAAATGGGGATAGGGAAAATAAATTAAAATCAAGTAAAATAACAGGAAGGGGGGTGGATGTGGAGTAGGAGCCTAGAGGTCTGT
>BLSH010493407.1:195051-219073 GCA_018402905.1 Glandirana rugosa
AGAAATTGGAGAACGAATGACCCGTGAGTTTGGGGGGAGGACGGGTCTGGTTAAAAACCTAAAGTCGCGACAGTGTAAAACTTACTCTTAACGCGCCAGCACGCTGCAACACGGGTTTGTTTTAAATATAAAAAAAAAGGTGTTTATCTCGAAAGAAAACCACCATAAACTAGTAGAGACGCAGTAAAGACTGGTGACGATATTTGTTTCCCGTTGCTAAAACTTTTTTCTTGTTATAAAAAATGAAAAACGATATTATGTTTAGGTTTTTTTCATTATTATTTTTTTTTAATAAGTAGTCAAACCGGTTATATATAAGAAGATGAATAAAAACCATTTTTTTTTTTACCGTGCGATCGTTCGGGTTCCGTCCGGACCCGGACCCGGACTTTGTCCCGAAGTTCGGACGGACCAGCAGAACCCGAACTTCCAGGTGTTCGCTCAACTCTATTAATAAATAATAAAAACGCCATAAATCAATTCCCATAGTTTGTAGACGCGATAACTTTTGCGCAAACCAATCAATATATGCTAATTGCATTTTTTTTTTTACCAAAAATAAGTAGAAGAATATATATTGGCCAAACTGATGAATAATTTTTTTTTATTATTACTTTTTTTGGATTTGTATTATAGCAAAAAGTAAAAAATATTGTTCTTTTTTCAAAATCGTTGCCCTTTGTTTATAGCAGTGGTCAGAAATGACGCAGAGATGATCAAATACCACCAAAAGAAAGCTCTATTTGTGGAAAAAAAAATATAAATTTTGTTTGGGCACAACGTCGCACGACCGCGCAATTCTCATTCAAAATGTGACAGCGCTGAAATCCAAAAATTGGTCTGGGCAGGAGGGGGGTTTGAGTGCCCAGTAAGCAAGAGGTTAAAGATCACCTGTCATTTTATGTAAACGTTTACACTGGATGTTATTTATTTATTTGTTGGATGCTATGCACTTTGTATTTTGGAAGTTTTTGCCTATTTTTGGTTTGATGATATTTGTATACAGACCAGAGCTAGTGCTGTTATATTGTTTCTAGAATATGAAGGTTTTTTATACTTTGGGAATACCTGCTGCATGGACTCATAATTCTGTGGTCCAGTTCATTAATATCTGATCTGTGCCCCCTCCTCTTACATTGGCATTCAGTGTCTGCGACCCCTATGACCAGTGTCTACACATGCTATCAGCTGGTTGTCTTTTCATCCTTCAGCACTTCCAGTTTTCAGTAGACGGTTCTCATTATTAGTACTAATCAACTAATATTTTAGTTCTTGATGTTGCAGTTCTCCTGTCCACTATTTCCACTTTTTCTTTCTGCACAGGTTTTACACATTTATTAACCATAATGTTAATGAAATTCTGGCTCTGTTTCACCAAGGTCATTATGACTAGGGTCGCAACCCTACACATTTCCCATCCTGTTCAGTTTTCAGAATTATAACTTGTAGACATATATATATGTATATTTTCCATATACAATAATCATGCAAAATCAGATCAGTAAAGTCTAAACAAGCAAGAACATCTCACACACCTGTTACTATTCTTTGACTATTATTTAAACATGAATTGCTAAACAGTATTACTTCTACTGCTGATTGACAGCCACCCGCGGGGCAAAGTCTGCCCCCGGGTGTCGCCCCCCCCCCCTATATACTTTGAACAACCAAAATCCGCATCCACATCCATAGAGGGGGGCAAACAAAAGAGAAGACAAAAAAACACACAGCATACTGAGCCAGGAGCCTATAGCCAAGATCATAACCATGTACCATAATTTATCTACTACCTTTTCCTCTTCCAGGAGTATGGGACCATATTTCCTCAAACTTGTAAATATGGACCAATGTATCCATTTCCTCCTAAATTCCTCTTCTCTCCCCTCCCTAATCACTATACTATGTTCCATATCAGCATCTTTGCCCAGCCACTGACTGATTTTGGGAGGTGATTCTTGCTTCCATAAAGCTGGAAATACAGGCTTTGGCTGCATTCATCAAATGAACCAATATTGATTTTTTAAATTTTCGTTTCGAGAGGGTAGAGAGATGGAGAAGGTACCTCGCTGATTCCTCTCCCAGATCATATTCCGTCAACTGTTTTGTAAACTCTCGCACAGGTACCCAAAATCTGTCTAGCTTGTGACATGACCAAAAAATGTGTAGTAAATTGCCCTCAGCTTCCCCACACCTCCAACATTTATACGTTACCTCAGAAAAGGCTTTCTTTATCAGGGAGGGGACCTTATACCATCTTGTAACATTTTTATAGGACAGCTCCTGATATTTACTGGCTACCAAGGAGTAGTGTGCAAAATACAAAATTCGATCATTTTGCTCTTCCGAGAAAGTGCAGCCCAAGCCCCCCTCCCATTTCTGTAGGAATTTTGGAACATATCCCTCCTTAGGAGTTATCAATATCCTAAATATCTCAGACACCACGTGATTGATAATTCCTTCGGTCAGGCACAGATCTTCCATAGGTGAATTTAAACGTGGTGACACTCCCCTTCTAATGGTGCTCCAAGGAAGTGGGTTAACTGCTGGGTTCTCCACTCATCTAGAGGAGGATCAAACATTGCCTGTATTTCCGTCTTAGTCTTAAGTCTTTTGTCTATCATAAAGTCCCCCCAGTTTTTGTGAGCTACTTATTCGTTTAAAGCCTTTGTCCATATAGCCGGGTGGAAAAGCAGGGTTACCCATTACAGGTTACAAAGTTGTGATCTCCCCTTCTGTTTTAAGGAAAAGATGGCTTTGTTGCGACACCTGTAGGGTTGCCCCTATAGTGGGGTGCTGTCTTAATGACCAGAGTACTCTTGAAGATGGCAGGCATTCTTATGGAAGATTCGAGCATAATTGCTCGATTTTGACCCATGCTTTCTTTTCTCCTTCCCTACACCAGTCCAGTGCCCTCGCCAGATGTACTGCCTGATAGTACCATACTGGGTCCAGAAATGCCATGCCTCCTCGGGTTTTGGCCATTGCCAGCACCGAGAGAGAGATTTGTGGTTTTGCCTTCGCCCAGATAAATCTTCTGAAGATACCCCATACTGAATTCAAAAATGCGGTTGGGACCGCAATCGGTAAGTCTGAAAAAGATATAGTAATCTTGGCAGTATATTCATTTTCAAATATGAATAGTGCCCTTTATGCCATCTGTCTAAATTGGAAGCTAAGCTCTTCAGTACTGGTGGAAAATTTACTGCATATACTTCCCACTTCGTAGGAGTCAATTTAACCCCCAGATATGTCAAAAAGGTGGAGGCCCATGGAAAGGGGAATGATGTCTTTAGAGCTTGTGCCCTCCGAGTGAGCAGTGATACATTTAACATCTCTGATTTGTGTACATGAATCTTAAAATTTGAGAAATCACGGTATTGGTCACATTTCCTTAGTAAATTAGGCAATGTTGTTTCTGGAGAGGTAATAAAAAATAGCACATTGTCAGCAAATCCTGCTACTTTGTGCTCTTCCTAACCAATTTTATACCCCTGGATGTCCACACTTCCCCTTACATGTCATAGAAAAGGCTCTAGGATTAAGATAAAGATCAAAGGGGAGAGTGGGCATCCTTGTCTAGTACCGTTAGACAATTTAAAGTTCAGAGATGTTATCTCATTAATTCTCACTGCTGCTGTTGGGACCGAGTAGATGGCATTAATCCACTTACTGAAGGCTTGTCCCACTCCTATGTATTCCAACATCTCCTTCAGAAAAAGCCAATCCACCCTATCAAAAGCTTTCTGATGATGAGCCAGGTAAATAATATTCAATGCCTTAGCGGTGTTATCTTTTATCTCTTTGGTAGGCATAAACCCAGTTTGATCTGAATAGATGACCTTCTGAAGGTGAGGTTGTAGCCTAGCTGCCAAGATTCATGTAAAAATTTTTATGTCGGCATTTAACAAAAAGATAGGTCGATAGTTCCTACATTGAGCAGGGTCCTTGCCTTCCTTCGGAATTACCGTAATATGTGCTCTCAACATATCCTCCGTCAAAGTCTGTTCTTCCAATAGGGAGTTAAATGCATTAACAAATCTAGGGGCCAGTATTTGAGTGAAGCTCTTATAATACTCAGTTGTAAATCCATCCGGTCCGGGGGCTTTATGGGGCTTAAGTAGCTTAGTTGCCATCAAATACTCATTAATTGAAATGGGAGTATTCAGAGATCGAGTAGTCTCCTCCTCTAGAATGAATATACCTGAGGACCTCAAATAATCTTTTATCTGCTGTTGTCTCTCTATTTGTCGATCTTTTGTTAGGGGAGCCGATAGATTATACAATAAACAATAATAATCCCTAAAAATTTTTGCTATAACCTGAGACGCGTAACACCTCTCTCCCTTGTCTGAGTCTATATGTGGAATATAACTTCTAAGATGAGCATCCCGAAGCGTGTTAGCCAGTAGTCTCCCTGGTTTGTTATCTTGTTCATACTGTATGTTCCTGTATCTTTGTCTATGTATATTGGAAACCTGTAGAAGCATTCCTGCTAATTTTTCACGTTGGATCCTAAGCTCTATTGCCGCCGACTGTGAGAGAGATTTTTTATGAAGCATCTCAAGGTCCACTACCGATTTAAGCTGGTCTTGAAGTTTGGCCTCTCTCTTTTTTTTTTTCTTCTGATGCTTTCTGAATCTGAATCAATAGGCCACGCATAACACATTTATGAGTTTCCCATAATACTAATAGAGCGATACCTTCTGTATCATTTTCACAAAAAAATTCTGTTTAGAGCTTCTGAAAAATCATCTTGCAATGATCATTCCTGGATCAATGATTTCATTTCCATGACCAAGCACTCGGTCCCGTGTTCTCCCACAGAAGATCTATCTGGACCAGAGTGTGGTCAGATACCTTTTGCGTACTGATTGAGGAACTGAAGGGCGTTTAAAATTCCTTCCAGGGACCTTAGCTGTTTTGATTAGGTAAGTAAATAGAGGCTAAAGTAACCCTTCGTCCTGCCAGGTCTCCTTTAAGGAATAGGAAACACCCTTCCTGGTCGCACAACTAGTCTTTTGGGGTCCAGGGGATCGATTTTGAAAGCAGTATGCCCACCCCCCTTGTTTTTGATATAGGTGAATGGCAATGGACCATGTGCGGGTAGTATTGACTTTGAAATTGAGGCACCTTTCCTAATTGAAAAGTGGGTTTCCTGTAGAAATGCAACCTGTGCCTTCATATGCCATAGCTCTTGTATAACCGTTGTGCGCTTCTCTGGGATATTTAATCCATTCGCGTTCAGAGATAAGCATTTTATCCTAGTCATATTTGGCTCCTGGCTCAGAGAGAAAAAAAAAAAAAGGAGAAGAAACAAAACCCAACTCAACACGCTGACCCGGATACCACCCCCTCTCTGGTCGTGCCGGGTCCAACACCCTCACCTAACTATACGGTCCCCCCTCAAAGGGGGGGACAGCGGGAGAGGGCCTAACCTATATGTGGGGGACAGTGACGCTGCAAGCGCGGAGCAGTGGTACTCCATTCAAATGTCTATAAAAAATAATGAATTGTACAAAAATCATGTAGACCAACAGAAAGAGAGAGAAAAAAAAAGAAAAAAAAAGGGGGGGAAGAAATAAAGGAAGAGATGTATCAGATAAGGAGGGAGGGGGGAAAGGATGGAGGGGGAAAGAGGATGGGGAGAGGAGGCAAGGGGGGGAGGGCAGAGTATGGGCAGACACCCACAAAAAGGTAAGAAAAACTATGGTTACCATACACTCCACGTCTCCCTCTACTTTCATTGTCCTATATTCAAAAATAGTTCAGTGCCCGGGGAGCATGCTTCTGGTGATGTTTCCCCTATACTGCCCATCATAGCGGCATGTCCCTTGCACCTTCCCCTATCCTTGGCATCCACCCCCCATAGGACTCACCCCCACCCCCCCAACCACCCACTCAGCCCCCCCCCCGTGACATGGCACAATAGAGAATAGTAAGAAAAAACTGAATCCCCACCCCATAAAACACTACATCATCTCTTCCATTCCATCGACTGACAGATATCTCAGACATGAAAGACCAAAAAAAATATATATATATAATATAAGCGAGAAATATATTTTCCTGAGAGAGAAATCAAAGAGGCCAAAATTTAAACTTTAAAGTCCACTATTGTCCAGTCTGGCATCCGAATGGCCGGGAGCTCTAATTTGATAAACATCTCCGGAAGACCTGCTGGGGTTCTTAGAGTAAATGTTTGACGACTTTTCTGAATATTTAAATGAAAGGAGAACCCCTATCTATAAGTTTTGCCGCCTTCTCGCAGTTTTTCCAGTAGTGGTTTCATATTGCGGCGCATCTGTAATGTATATCTGGATAGTTCAGGAAGAACCTGAATAGAGGCCCCAGCAACTTCTATCGGACCCAATGACCATGCTTTCCTGTTAATCTCCTCTTTAATTTTAAAGAAGTGTATTCTACAAAGAGTGTCTTGTGGTCTATCATCTGACAGAGGTTTGGGGCCTTGAATCCGATGTAGCCTATCTAATTTCAAGTCCGCTGAGGGGTCTTTATCCTAAATTTTATTCAGTATGGCAGTGACCACAGAACATAATTCTCCATGTAGTACCGTCTCTGGTATACCCCTGAGCTTCAAATTGTTTCTCCTACTTCTATTTTCTAAGTCGTCTTGATGTAAACGCATAGCATATATTTGCTGTGACTGCATAGCCACTTTTGTTTCCAATGCATACATCCTCTGATCAAATTGATTATGTGTTACTTTCTGAGCCTCCTGTAATACCTCTATGTTGTCAACACGTGAGGGCAGAGATTGAATAGTATTTTTGACCTCCTTGAGCTCCTCTCTCAATGTCTGCTGTAGGGTAATAGTCATACGTTCCATATCTGTTTTTGTAGACAGACAGGAGAGAAAAGTCCTAGCATTGGGATATAGTAACAGAGCCGAAAGCCCAAAGGGCTGTTGCCCCTGAGGTTGATGTACCGACTGCTGTAATGGCGGCCGTTGCAATGGCTGCTGCAGTGACTGCCTTGGCTGCTGGAGTAACAATGTACTTCTGGTGGTATTTGTGATGTTACGTACCTGGGGGGGGGGTGAGCCAGACAGTAGAGGGAGACCTCTCCTACAACTCCAGCTTACGGACCGCTAGGAGCGATACAGCACGGTGGGGTAAGAGTGCCTGATCAGTCCTGGAGACAGCTGGGCTGGATGCTGATGCAGTCTGGCCGGACAGCAGAACAGGACGCTGATGCAGACTGGCTGGACAGCAGAGCAGGATGCTGATGCAGACTGGCTGGACAGTAGAGCAGGATGCTGATGCAGACTGGCTGGACAGCGGAGCAGGATGCTGATGCAGACTGGCTGGACAGCGGAGCAGGATGCTGATGCAGACTGGCTGGACAGCAGAGCAGGATGCTGATGCAGACTGGCTGGACAGCGGCGTACGATGCTGATGCAGACTGGCTGGACAGCAGAGCAGGATGCTGATGCAGAATGGCTGGACAGCAGAGCAGGATGTTGATGCAGACTGGCTGGACAGCAGAGCAGGATGCTGATGCAGACTGGCTGGACAGCAGAGCAAGGTCGGGCAGGCCGGGTCGGCAACGATTGGACAATAGCAGACAGAGGCAGGTCACAAGGCAATCCGGGGTCAGGGCAGGCAGCAGACAAGCAGAGTAGAGGGACGATACGGGTCAAGGTCACAAGCAAACGGGTACAGGAACACAGGTAACAGGATGCAGAAGCTTCAGACCAAACAGGAAAATGACAGTGTGGAGGACCGGCTTAAATAGGGCCTTTGGCGCCAATGATCTTTCGCATTGATGCGCGCGTACGCATGCGCGTGCGCATTGGTGCGCAAGTGCGCCGGAGTGCACGGATCGTTCCGTGGGCTTCCTGACATTGCCCCTACTTATGGGCACCCTCCGGGTGCCCAATTGTCTCTTCTTTTGCAGATTCCTGCGAAAGAAGGCATGGATCAGATCTGTGGCATGTACATTTTGTGCAGGCTCCCAAGAATTTTCCTCTGGACCGTAACCCTTCCATTTAATCAGGTATTGTGTTTAACCCTTTCTTCTCCTGCAGTCAATGATGTCCTCAACTTCAAATTCCTCATCTCCGTTAACGATAACAGGTGCCGGAGGTCTTGAGCAGCGGTCAGGAAATGGGTCAGGCACTGCAGGTTTCAGCAGGGAGACGTGAAACACCGGATGGATCTTGAAGGTAAAGACAATTCAAAAGATACGTCATTGATCCTCCTCCTCACCGGGAAGGGGCCGATGAATCTAAAAGCCAGCTTCTTCAAGGGACATGCCAACCTTAGATTTGCTGTAGACAACCAAACCTGTTCTCCTGGTTGCAGAATCAATTCCCCTCTTCTTCTCCTGTCAAAAGACCTCTTACTGTCCTCCTGGGCCTTTGCAATGGTCTCTTCTAGCAGCAAGCTGTTGCGGGAGAAGAAGCCCAAGGTGTCCTGAACTGCAGGAACAGGAGATTCAGGAACAAGGTCAGGTAGAAAGGTGGGATGAAACCCATAGTTAGCAAAGAAAGGAGACTGTTGGGTGGCCGAGTGGTTGGAGTTGTTGTAAGCGAACTCCGCCAAGGGCAGCAATGATACCCAATCGTCCTGAACAAAAGAGGTGAAGCACTGGATGTACTGTTCTAGGGTCTGATTGGTGCGCTTAGTTTGCCCATTGGTCTGGGGATGGTAAGCGGATGAAAAGGAGAGTTTGACTTGCAAAGTTTCACATAGCGCCTTCCAGAATTTGGAGGTGAACTGAACACCCCGATCTGAGACAATATTTTTAGGCACACCATGGAGTCTCACAATTTCTTTAATAAAAACCTCTGGCAGTCTCTGCGGCTGAAGGAGTATCTTTCAATGGAACGAAGTGAGCCATCTTTGACAGACGGTCCACGATGACAAAGATGGCAGTGCACTGGTTGCAGGGTGGAAGTTCGACTATAAAGTCCATTGAAATCATCTTCCAAGGTCTGTCAGGTATGGGTAGAGGCCTGAGTAATCCCCATGCTTTGCTTCTGGAGCTCGTATTCCGAATACAGGTGGTACAGGCCTTCACATCTTTTTCCAGGCCAGGCCACCAGAATGAACGTTGCACTAGTTCAAGGGTCTTATGAATGCCAAAGTGGCCTGCCAGGGGATGGTCATGGCATACTTCTAGCACCTTAGTCCGAGCCTCCTTGGGCACAAAGATCTGTTTGTCCTTCCATAGAAGTCCATTCTTGGCTTGTAAAGTGATTCCGGGGGGCCATGTAATCCTATAGAGGCAGACTGTAGCTGATTTAACAAACTGGTGTGCAACAGCAGGAATTTACCGGCTGGTAGAATGACATCTGGCTCTGGGATGTTTCTTGGATCCTCAAACATGCGCAACAGCGTGTCAGGCTTAGTGTTCTTTGACCCAGGCCTGTAGGTAGTGTGAAATGTAAATCTTGAAAAGAAGAGTGCCCAACGGGCTTGACAGGGCTTTAAGCGTTTTGCAGCTCTCAGATACTCCAAATGTTTGTGATCTGTGTAGATCAGGATTGAATGTGCTGCTCCCTCCAACAAATATCTCCATTCTTCCAGAGCAGCCTTGATCGCTAACAACTCCCGATCCCCTACACCGTAATTCCTCTGGGCTGGAGAGAGCTTCCGTGAAAAGAACGCCACTGGGTGCGTCGCCTCCTTGAGGCCTTGGCGTTGAGACAGAATGGCCCCGATGGCGCTTTCAGAGGCTTCTACTTCGACGATGTAGGGTAGAGCAGAGTCAGGGTGGCTCAGAACAGGGGCGACTGTAAATCGCTTTTTTAATGTTTCAAAGGCCACCTGTGCTTCCTCAGTCCAGCAAAAACAGACACCCTGCTTCGTCAACTGCATGATAGGGTGAATGATGGCTGAAAAGTTCTTAATAAATTTGCGGTAGAAGTTGGCGAAGCCCACAAAACGTTGAATTCCTTTCTTGTCTGTGGGGGCTGGCCAATCCAATATTGCTGCGACCTTCTGGGGATCCATCGTGATTCCATTGGTAGAGATGATCAGCCCCAGGAACTGGATACTTTGTTGCTCAAAGTCACATTTCTCGGCCTTGGCATAGAGTCCATGCTCCCGGAGCAGACATAGCACACTTCTTACATGTCCCCAATGTACTTCTAACGACATGGAAAAGATTAAGATGTCGTCCAGGTAAACGACAACAAAGATGTCCAAGAAGTCCTTGAAGATGTCATTAATGAAGTACTGGAAGGTGGCCGGGGCATTGCAGAGACCGAAGGGCATTACTAGATACTCAAAGTGTCCGTATCTCGTGCGATAATCGGTCTTCCACTCATCCCCTTTTCTTATGCGAATCAGGTTGTAGGCTCCTCTTAAATCAAGTTTAGTAAAAATACATGCTGATTTAAGCCTTTGGAACAGTTCAGGGACCAAGGGAAGAGGGTAGCGGTTCTTAATGGTTATCTTATTCAAGTCCCGGTAATCAACACATGATCTCAGGGAATGATCTTTCTTCCCCACGAAGAATATGCCTGCACTGGCTGGAGAGGTAGATGGCCGAATGAACCCTTTCCCAAGGTTCCCATCAATGTAGTCCTTTAGTACTCCTGATTCCCGTTCTGACAAGGGGAAGATGCGACCGAAGGGAATCTCGGCCCCTGAGAGGAGTTCGATGGGACAGTCATAGGGCCGGTGTGGGGGTAAGGTGTCAGCCCCACGCTTACTGAAGACATCCAGAAATTCATGGTAGGTGGAAGGAACCAGCTGACGTAGCTCAGGGTCTGTGTCGGTGCACAGCAGGATCGTGGGTGAGGGTGACAGGATAGGAGTCTCCAGGCAGTGTTCTTGGCAGTAAGAAGATGAAAACACAATATTCCCGGTTCCCCAGTCTATTTGAGAGTTATGGCCCTGCAACCAAGGTAGGCCCAGAATGACCGGAAACAGGGGGGAAGAGATGGCATCCAAGCGCAGTAGTTCTCGGTGGTTGGTGGAGGTGATGGTCAGTAAAGGTGGGGTCTCCTTGATAACCAGTCCAGACTTAATGCAAGACCCATCAGCCAGAAATACTGCAAGTTCTTGTTCCCTGGTTTGTAGTGGAATGCGCTGTTGTGTGGCAAAAGATTGGTCGACGAAACAGCTGCAGGCGCCAGAATCAATTATCGCGGTCACCGACACGGTTCTTCCTGGAAGCTGGAACGAGATGGGTAGAGTAACATGAGCAGAGTTAGCAGACATGGCAGGCAAGGGTGGCTGATCGGGAGAAGATAAGGCTAGACACTTACGCAGCTTAGCAGGACAGGTGCGTACAAAGTGACCAGCCTCTCCGCAGTACAGACACAGGTTATTCAAACGTCTGCGTTGGCCAGTCAGTGAGGTACGGATCAGACCCAACTGCATGGACTCAGGAGCTTCTGGCATGGAGGAGATAGGACCTCTAGGAACCGGAACAGGTGCTTTTGGCAGCATCCAGGTAGGGCGGATCGACTGGGAAGATCTCTCCGCTCTGCACTCCCTAAGGCATCGATCAATCTGGATGGAAAGCTTGATCAGTGCATCCAGGGAGTTTGGTACTCCAACCCGGGCCAACTCATCCTTCAGACTCTCAGAGAGACCCAGGCGGAACTGATGACAGAGGGCTGCATTGTTCCAATCGGTGTCAGCACTTCAGCGTCTAAAGTCTGTGACATAGTCCTCGGCCACTCTGCGGCCTTGCTGGAGTGCATGCAGAGCTGCTTCAGCTGTGGCAGTTCTTTGAGGGTTATCGTACAAATGGGCCATGGTGTCGAAGAAGGTCTGAATAGAGTTGAGCTGGACATCGTTCCGCTCCAGAAGCCGGTGTGCCCAGGACTGCGGTTCCCCTTGCAGGAGGGAGATGATGTATCCCACCTTGGTGGATTCCAATTAAAAAGTCAGTGGCTGGAGGGCAAAATAGAGCTGACAGGCATTTCGGAAAGCTCTAAATTTACACCGATCACCAGAAAAACATTCAGGAGTCAGCACCCGGGACTCAGGAGGCAACATCACCCCTGAAGGTCCGGAAGATGCACTGGCCTGGGTCGAGGAAGAAGCCGAGTCAGAGGTCGGGTTGGATCCTGTGGCTGGAGACGACATAGACTGGACTTGATTCTCTAGCCGAGTGTAGCCATCCTGAAGAGACTGTACGGCTTGGGTCAAGGCGGCCAGGTGTCGGCAAATCTCATCCATCGGAGTGGCATCCCTAGCTGGCTCAGTCATGGCTGTTTGGTAGCTTTACGTACCTGGGGGGTGAGCCAGACGGTAGAGGGAGACCTCTCCTACAACTCCGGCTTACGGACCGCTGGGAGTGATACAGCGGCCATGGAAGCACGGTGGGGTAAGAGTGCCTGATCAGTCCTGGAGACAGCTGGGCTGGATGCTGATGCAGTCTGGCTGGACAGCAGAGCAGGATGCTGATGCAGACTGGCTGGACAGCAGAGCAGGATGCTGATGCAGACTGGCTGGACAGCAGAGCAGGATGCTGATGCAGACAGCAGAGCAGGATGCTGATGCAGACTGGCTGGACAGCAGAGCAGGATGCTGATGCAGACTGGCTGGACAGCAGAGCAGGATGCTGATGCAGACTGGCTGGACAGCTGAGCAGGATGCTGATGGAGACTGGCTGGACAGCAGAGCAGGGTCGGGCAGGCCGGGTCGGCAACGATCGAACAATAGCAGGCAGAGGGAGAAGGCAGAGGCAGGTCACAAGGCAATCCGGGGTCAGGGCAGGCAGCAGACAAGTGGAGTAGAGGGACAATCCGGGTCAAGGTCACAAGCAAACGGGTACAGGAACACAGGTTACAGGATGCAGAAGCTGCAGACCAAACAGCAAAGTGACAGTGTGGAGGACCGGCTTAAATAGGGCCTTTGGCACCAACGATCGTTCGCATTGATGCGCGCGTACGCATGCGCATTGGTGCGCGAGTGCGCGTGTGCCGGAGTGCACGGATCGTTCCGTGGGCTTTCTGACATGTGGTCTATCTGTATATTGTATATGCACTTGCCCTTGGGCTATTACCACTACAGTCCTTTCTGACATTACTGTGATCACGGTGATCATTGTCATAGTTGTCATGATTGCCATAGTGTTCTTGTTGATTACTATGTGATACCCCAAAAGTCATCTGTCCCAGAGTCTCCTGACGAACCTCATGCCGTATGGACTGTCCTTGCCTCGCCTCTGTGTGTTCAGAGAGATCCACCAATACTGGCAACTGCCCCTGCTCGCGGCTACCCGCCTTCTCCAGCTTGTTTGACTTTCCCTGGGATGTAAAATCAACCGCCACCTTCTCAGCCCCGTCCTCGTCTGTCCATCGACAAGAGGATCAACAAGCGGGTCATAATTTCTAGATGCTGTGGCCTCGCCTAGCACATTCACGAGGGTAGCGGGCCGCTCCACTCCCGACACGCTGCCTCTCAGGACCTCCACCCCTTCATCTTCCCCATGTTCTTACCTGCCGAGCCGCACCTTTCCTCTCCAGCCTTGGATGACGCCCTCAGCTCAGGAAGCACCACTGGCACAGAGGGTGACCCATAGACCGTCCCAACCTCAGCCGTCACCGCCATCCCCTCGGCTGTCTCCATATCTGTACGCTCTGAGCGCTCCAGCAGACTCTCTAAGGGATCCGAGGACTGGACAGCTCATGGGTTGGTCGGCTGATTGGTCAGCGGCAGCGCATGTGCTCTGACAGGCGCCTGATCCGAATAGGGTAGGTGTTGCGGTGAGCAAGCACCAAAAAGGAGAGGAGAGGAGGATTGCAGGGAGGATTGCGGTGCAAAGAATTCTGCAAGTACCATGCTACGGGTGACAGGACCGGAACCCATTGGCTGCAGTGTCTTCTTCTGTCTTCTCTTGGAGCCTTCGTTTTGGCATACTTTGATGCTCGATATTGGGGTTTTGGGGTCGACAGGATAGGCAGGCTGGCAGGCTGGAACCAGGTTGGCACCAGAATGATACCAAGATGACACGACACATCTGACTTTTGCTGTCTCCTCGATATCCAGTGTCACAGTAACTCACAGTATCTCGGCGTCTTAGTGTCTCAACCTCTCAATGTCTCCCAGAGTGTCTCAATATCTCTCCCATCCAGGTTGCTTGCAAACCATATCGACCAAGCAAAACAAGCAAATCTGCTGCAGGATCTCCGTTTGGAAGGAGCTGCTGGAGCTGTTAGCACAGCTTCACACACTCACTCTGCCATTGCAGAGCCACGCCCCCACAGCCTTTTTTTTTTTTTTTTTTCTTTTTGGGTCATGCGTTATGATCGAAATTTGTTATTTCAAATAACTTCGCAACTTCGGAAAAATTTGAATTTGAAATCCAAAAATTCGTAAATTTGAAAATTCAGAAATTCAAAAATTCGGAAATCAGAAAATCTGAAAATAAAACCGAAAATTCGAAAGAACGAAAATCCGAAGATAAGTACGAAAATTTGAAAATGTAAGAATTCAAAAATTCCAAAAAATAACTAAGTAACTAACTACCTAACTAATAATAACTAACTATTAAATTATAGGTATTGGAATTCCCTTTCAAATTTGGCTGTTAGCGTACGTAATGAATACTAATTTATCCAAAGTTACGAATTATCCGAAATAATCAATGCTGAATCTAAACGAATGTAACGTAACTATTTATTAATAATAATAAATAATATTAATTGTCTTATTATTATTATTAATTCATTGTATTTAATTTGTTTAGATGCGGCATTTGTTATTTTTCCTAATTTGTAACTTCAGATAAATTTGTATTCGTCACGTTCACTAACAGCCAAATTTGAAAGGAAATTCCAATACCTATTATTTACTAGTTAGTTATAGTTATTACTAGTTAGTTATTATTTCGGATTTTGAAATTTTTTGGGTTTTCAAATATTCGTAATTATTTTTGGATTTTCGTTCTTTTGAATTTTCGGATTTCCGTTCTTATTTTCGGATTTCCACATTTTTGGATTTTCTAATTTCCGAATTTACAAATGTTTCAATCTTTTTTTCGAATTTTGGATTTTCGTTCTTTCGAATTTTTGGAAAAATTAGTTAAACGGGTTTTCGTTAATTCAAATATTTCCGAATGAACAAATTTGTCAAAAAAACAAAAAATGAAAAACAAATTTGGAATGAAACAAATTGCACATGTCTAATAGTTGGCACACAGTGGCTTTCATTTCTCCACCCTTCACCTACTTGGCCTCTGCACTTGTGGATATGTAAGCGCTCTGACTATCTCAGTTTTGGAGAAAGAGGGGAGAACACTTTGCCATCATTGTCTTGGGTACCAAAGGATCTTATTCCAGCACTGCCCTCTAGTGTCTTATAACTGCTAGTGACATCAGCTCCTTCTGACTATTCCACCTTGCTCTGAGCAAACTTTATGCCAAGTCATGTGATTTGGATGCATATTACAGCATGGATATGTGGTAAAATATAGTTCAGATTTCAGCCACAGAAAGGACTGCAACCTAAATGTGTTGACTTTTTTTTTTAACAGCAGAACACCATTCCAGGCCTTTTTACTTTTAGATAGCATAGGAAAAAGGTCAATGGTACAGAAAGTTTAGATACCTTGACACAGACAATAAAAAGAAAAGAAAAAAAATCAAGAGCCATTTTTACCCTTTATCACTCAAAATTAAAGTGATTGTATAGACTCCCTTTTTACCTAAAATAAAAGAGGTTTATACTTACCAGCACTGTGCACTGGTATTGTACAGAGTGGCCCCTTACCTCCTCTCTGATCCACTTCTTCTGTGTACAGTCAGGTCCATAAATATTGGGACATCAACACAATTCTAATGTTTTTGGCTCTATACACTCCACAATGGGCTGTATGGCCACACCCTCAAACGAAGTCGTAATGATGAAATGCATATGGCAGGACCATACGGCGACTGGAAGTGAAGTCAGCAAGCCACCGACAGTAATGAACACCAGACACAGTGAGAGTCTCAGCGTGGTGGGTGAGATACCATAGACTGATCTGCACATAAGCTGTTGATGTGACAAAGTGTTACAGTATCTCACAAAAGTCAGTACACCCCTCACGTTTTTGCAAATATTTTATTATATCTATTCATGTGACAACACTGAAGAAATTACACTTTACTACAAAGTAAAGTAGTGAGTGTACAGCTTGTATAACAGTTTACAAGTGCTGTCCCCTCAAAATAACTCAACACACAGCCATTAATGTCTAAACTGCTGGCAACAAAAGTGAGTACACCCCTAAGTGAAAATGTCCAAATTGGGCCAAAGTATCAATATTTTGTGTAGCCACCATTATTTCCCAGCACTGCCTTAACCCTCTTGGGCATGAAGTTCACCAGAGCTTCACAGGTTGCCACTGGAGTCCTCTTCCACTCCTCCATGACGACATCTTGGAGCTGGTGGATGTTAGAGACCTTGCACTCCTCCACCTTCCATTTGAGGATGCCCCACAGATGCACAATAGGGTATAGGTCTGGAGACATGCTTGGCCAGTCCATTACTTTTACCCTCAGCTTCTTTAGCAAAGCAGCGGTCGTCTTGGAGGTGTGTTTGGGGTCCTTATCATGTTGGAATACTGCCCTGCGGCCCAGTCTCTGTAGGAAGGGGATCATGCTTTGCTTCAGTATGTCACAGTACATGTTGGCATTCATGGTTCCCTCAATGAACTGTAGCTCCCCAGTGCTGACAGCACTCATGCAGCCCCAGACCATGACACTCCCACCACCATGCTTGTCTGTAGGCAAGACACACTTGTCTTTGTACTCCTCACCTGGTTGCCGCCACACACGCTTGACACCATCTGAACCAACTAAGTTTATCTTGATCTCATCAGACCACAGGACATGGTTCCAGTAATCCATGTCCTTGGTCTGCTTGTCTTCAGCAAACTGCAGGCTTTCTTGTGCATCATCTTTAGAAGAGGCTTCCTTCTGGGATGACAGCCATGCAGACCAATTTAATGCAGTGTGCAGCGTATGGTCTGAGCACTGACAGGCTGACCCCCCACCCCTTCAACCTCTGCAGCAATGCTGGCAGCACTCATACATCTATTTCCCAAAAGACAACCTCTGGACGTGACGCTGAGCACGTGCACTCAACTTCTTTGGTCCACCATGGCGAGGCCTGTTCTGAGTGGAACCTGTCCTGTTAAACCGCTGTATTGTCTTGGCCACAGTGCTGCAGCTCAGTTTCACGGTCTTGGCAATCTTCTTATAGCCTAGGCCATCTTTATGTAAAGCAACAATTCTTTTGTCATGTGGTGCCATGTCAAACTTCCGATGACCAATATCAGAGAGTGAGAGCGATAACACCAAAATTAACACACCTGCTCCCCATTCACACCTGAGACCTTGTAACGCTAACAAGTCACATGACTCCAGAGAGGGAAAAAGGCTAATTGGGCCCAATTTGGACATTTTCACTTAGGGGTGTACTCACTTTTGTTGCCAGCGTTTTAGGCATTAATGGCTGTGTGTTTGAATTATTTTTAGGGCACAGCAAATTTACACTGTTATACAAGCTGTACACTCACTTCTTGACATTGTAGCAAAGTGTAATTTCTTTAGTGTTGTCACATGAAAAGATATAATAAAATATTTACAAAAATGTGAGGGGTGTAGTCACTTTTGTGAGATACTGTATATGACCTGTTTTTGTAAGTGCAGTTTTAAAGGGGAATGTTTTTAATAAAGCCAGCTTGACTGGGACTACGCTATGTGGAGCTTTTTTCTTCAGATTAGTGAATCCAGGAGCGATCCCAGGGTGGGCGGCACCTTCCCTATACAATTGATTGGACAGCACTTTAAACTAAGGTGTGCACGCACACCTAGTGCATTACCAGAGGCATTTATTGGGCATTGTAAATAAAAAGGAATACTCACAAGAGTGGCAACCCCCAATGGGCCATAGAAATGCATGATTGGCGTGAGTATGGACACAACACAGATAAAGGCTGACAAGATTTGGGGGCGTACCCCCTTCCTCAGAGCCACAAAGTGCATTTCTATGGCCCATTGGGGGTCGCCACTCTTGTGAGTATTCCATTTTATTTAGAATACCCAATAAATGCCTCTGGTAATGCACTAGGTGTGCGCGCCTTCTTTTTGTTTTAGTTTCTTAGTTTGTTTCGGATCACCCCATCTGAGGAGGGCAGCATCCGCCTGGCATTCGTGGCTATTGATGTCCTTGCTGTCATTTTCCAACTACGAAAGACCTCCTTAGCACTGGAAGTGATTTTTTTTTTGTATTTAAACTAAAGTATGTTTAACCGCTTGCCGTCCGCCCACCGTCAAATTATGGCGAAGCGGTGCGGCTCTCGTCATATGATGTCGGCCCTTTTAGCCGGGATTGCACGCGATCGGGTGTGCGCATCCCGGCTCTGTCGCTGGGACACACCGCATCACTGACGGGGGTGAACAGCCATTGGTCATGGCTGTTTACCATGTGATCGGCCATTATGACGTCACGGCTGATCTAAATGGTACTTTCCCCATTTGCACAGTGCATGCACACGATCGGAAGCGTGCTGCGCGTGCATGTCGGTGATGGCGTGTTCCTAGGTTCCCGTCACCCACCAGTGACCACCGCCAGTCACCTGTCACCCATCAGTGACCACCACCAGTCACCCGTCACGCATCTGTGACCACCGCCAGTCACCCATCATGCATCAGTGACCACTGCCAGACACCGGTCACCCATCAGTGACCACCCCCAGACACCCGGCACCCATCAGTGACCACCGCCAGACACCCATCACCGACCGCCACTAGTCACCGATCAGTGAGCACTGCCAGTCACCCGTCACCCATCAGTGAGCATCTCCAGTCACCCGTCACCCATCAGTGACCACCGTCAGACACCCGTCACCCATCAGTGACCACCGCCAGTCACCCATCATCCATCAGTGACCACCGCCAGTCACCCATCACCCATTAGTGACCATGGCCAGACACCCGTCACCCATCAGTGTCCTCCACCAGTTACCCATCAGTGACCATCGCCAATCACCTGACAGTGACTGTCATCATCTATCAGTACACATCACCTGTAAATGTCTGACATATGTGGTATTGCCATACTCAGGAGGAGTAGCAGAATGTATTTTGGGGTGTCATTTTTGCTATGTACATGCTATGTGTTGGAAATATCATATAAATGGACAACTTTGTGTAAAAATAAAAGCGTTTTCATTTTTTTCGCACATTTTCCAAAAACTACTGGAAAAAAATGTATTTTTCAAAAGACTCACTATGCCTCATAGATTATACGTTGGGGTGTTTGCTTTCCAAAATGGGGTCATTTTGTGGGCAATTTCATTGTCCTGGTGCTCCAGGGCCGTCAAAAATGTGATAGGTCGTCATTACATTAGATGTGTAATTTATGTCCATAGAATGCCTGACGGTGCTCCCTGCATGTTGGGCCTCAGTATGTGGCCAGGCTGTGAAAAAGTCTCAGACGTGATATCACCATACTCAGGAGGAGTAGTAGAATGTGTTTTGGGATGTAGTTGCAAGTATGCATATGCCATGTGTGAGAAATAACTTGTTAATATGACAATTTTGTAAAACAAAAAAAAAATAATAATAATAATCTTCATTTTGCAAAGAATTGTGGGAAAAAATTACAACTTCAAAGAACTCACCATGCAACTTACTGAATACTTTGGAATGTCTACTTTTCAAAAAGGGGTAATTTGAGGGGTATTTGTACTTTCCTGGCTTGTTAGGGTCTCAAGAAATTAGATAGGCCATCAGTACATCAGGTGTGATCAATTTTCAATGATTGGCCCCATAGCTTGTAGACTCTATAACTTACACAAGGACCAAATAATATACACCAATTTGGGTTATTTTTACCAAAGATATGTAGCAGTATAAATTTTGGCCAAAATTTATGAAGAAAAATTACTAATTTGCCAAATTGTATGACAGAAACAAAGTCACAAGTTCACAAAATGTTCAATCTTTTTTATTTATAGCACAAAAAAAAAAAAAAAAACCACTAGTGATTAAATACCACCAAAAGAAAGCTCTATTTGTGTGAAAAAAAGGATGCAAATTTCATATGGGTACAGTGCTGCATGACTGAGTAATTGTCATTCAAAGTGTGATAGCGCTGAAAGCTGAAAAATGGCCTGGGCACGAAGGGGGTTTTCCTGCCCAGTATTGAGGTGGTTAATTAAAGCGTAACTCCACTTTTGTTGCGAAAAAGTAAATACCCCTCTGGGTGATCTATGTACATTGCAAGGATTATAACAAGCCTTGTTGCAATTTCTACCTTATGTTATTCTGAAGAAATCCCTCTGTGTTTCTCTGTGTCTTTGTGCTAAGTGGGTCTAATGGGAGTGGTTTCATAATTAACTGTCAGGTGAGCAGCTGCAAAGCACTAATGAGGAAGTCTGCTGGGCCTGCATCCCTTTAGACGTATTCCTATTGAAAGTATATGCCATTTTTGTTGAAGGGGATGCCTTAAATCTGATTCGTACCTTAGGCAGACTTCTGGGAAAATTGGTGACCCAATCACACAAGCAGAAAATGATGTTTCTAGGGTGTGGTCAGTGCACACTCTGTGTACAGAAGAACTCCAGGTAGCCATATTGCAATGCATTCTCAGAAAATTACATCGGCTGCAGATTGAAAAGGAAAGGTAATTTTTAATAACATTCAATCACAATATGACTTGTATCGCAATTATATGCGCTATGTTATTTTTCCTTTAATTGCTAATTTTTTCCCCATGAAAGTGGAGTTGCCCTTTAATATTTCTGGTGAGTGGGAGCGGGACTCTTGTGGTGACAATCAGGTGATTGATGCACTAAACAATGTTAAAGCAATACGAGGACACAAGGATATTGTACACCAAGAGACACTTTTGCACACAGTCACATGGTGTTTTGTATTAACTTGTGTGGCTTACACATGAATGCTGGCCAATTGTAGAGACTTTGGACGGAGCGGCACTATTAGTGTTTTGAGTATTCTTAATGCTTTTTTGTGTGTTGCTATCCATGTATCTGTTATAGTGGCAGCTATTGTATTAGAAGCTTAACATTCAATCAATGTATATATAGTATTTTGATGACTTTCTGCAGATTGGCGCTGAGTAGATTGTTTACAGATATTTGGAACACATCTTTTAAAGGGATAAAGGTACTGCATTAAGGTAAAAAAAAATAGTGATTATAGAAACACTGTAAGAGCCGGTTCACACTACAGCGACTTTGGATCCGACTTGAGTCACCCCAAGTCACTTGACAGAAGAAATCCCATTGAAATTAATGGGAGCGGTCTTAATGTACACTACTGAAGTCGCTCTGACTTCAGAAAAGGTTCCTGTACTACTTCAAGGCAACTTCTTTCCGACTTGTGCCCATAGAATTCAATGGAAGTCGCCTCCAAGTCGGATCCCCATCTATATTGAAGCGACTTTACAGGAAAAAGAAAATAATTTACTCAGTGAAAAACCCAGGCAACCCCCTCCCTCCCATCTCTGATTAGCTCAGGCAAAGTTGCCTGGCATGGAGGTCGCTTCAAGTCACGTAATTTGCACTGAAGTCGCCTATGAAGTTGTGCCTGAAGTCAGATCGCCCCTGTGTGAACCGAGTCTTAGGAGCTATAAAAATGACCTGCCTCATAGTTTTTGACTCTCTATAAATATTTTTGTCATTAAGAGCCTGTTCACTCCATAATGTGGTGCACTGCACTGGGCAGCCCTACCCAACACAGCCCATCATATATACAAGGCAATTAGACTGTGAACTTTACAAAATACAGTTACAGAATACCCAGTCACATGCAAGGGAAATTTAAAAAACAGCCTTTTTGCTTGCACGTGATTGGATGATGGAAGTCAGCAGAGCTTCTGCTAATTTACAAAGCTCTGGAGCAACTGCTCTTCCTGTGTGTGACTGCACTTTACAAAGTGCACAGTCTATTTGCCTTTAGTAACCAATCCCAATGTCTTCCGTTCAGAGCACTACATTGCTGTGGTGTGTTTACAAAGAAAAGAAAAGGAATAAAAAAGACATGCAATACTTTTTTTTCACCGCAGCCTGTTGTGACGCACTACAGCACTTCACAATGCACTACATTGCATGAATGTGAATGACATGTACTTTTGACATTATAGTTAAAGTGATTGTAATGTCTTGTTTTTTTTTAAGAAATAACAAACACGTTATAGTTACCTCCTCTGTGCGGTTGGTTTTGCACAGTGCAGCCCCAATCCTCCTCTTCTCAGGTCCCTCTTTGCTGCTCCTGCCCCTCCCTTCTATCAAGTGCCCCCATAGCCAACAGCTTTCTATGGGGGCACCCGAGATTAATCAGAGCTCGGTGTATCCATTCAGACACAGAGCCCCAGCCTGCCCCGTCCCCTTTCTTCCCTGATTGGCTGGCTAACTGACTTTGATTGACAGCCGCGGGAGACAATGGCGTCGCTGCTGTGTCTCAACCAATCAGGAGGAGCGTCCTGGACAACTTCGACTTTCGTGGACATCGCTGGAGAGAGAAGGGGCTCAGGTAAATAATTAGGGGGTGCTGAGGAATCGATGGCTTATCCAGTGAATATAATAAAACATTCAGACCCATACTTACCCCTTTTCTTACCGAAATGTACAATGAAGCTATCACCAATAAGGAATTCCCTAAGAAAAAGGTTAGAGGCAATCATTGTTACTATTCCAAAACCAGACAAAGACTCAACTTCTCCCCTAAACTATAGACCAATCTCATTACTCAATTCAGACCTTGAGATGTATGCAAAAGTTATAGCGAGTCGACTATTAGAATTTACACCAGTACTCATCAACCCAGACCAAATTGGGTTTGTAAAAGGAAGACAAGCCACAGATGGCACCAGGCGAATGATCAATCTAATAAACCACTCAAAAAACTGTCGGACCCCTTCTCTGCTCCTGGCTTTAGATGCAGAGAAGGCGTTCGACAGGATCCACTGGAACTACTTATCAGAATCCTTAAAGAGCTTTGGCCTTACGGGTTTCATACATGAGGCCATAATGACATTATATACACATCAGACAGCTAAAGTAATGACCTCAGGATCAATATCTAAATCTTTTAGTCAAACTAATGGTACAAGACAGGGCTGCCCCTTATCACCTATAGTGTTCTCTCTGGCTATTGAACCTTTAACGGAAATGATAAGATGCAATGATAAGATTACAGGAATCTCGTTAGGCGACCAAAATCATAAAATCTGACTCTTTGCCGATGATATAATTCTATCTCTAACCAACCCCTCACAATCATTACAAGAGGCCCAGAAGACATTGAAAGCATTCGGCATGGTCTCTTACTATAAAGTCAACTAAAACAAATGCTTTGTCCTACCCATGGATATTCCCAGTGAATCGATTACTTCTCTAAAATCAAACACAAACAATAATTGTGACTCTTCGGAAATAACATATTTAGGAATCAAATTCACTTTCCCCACAAACAAATTATACAGGGTGGGCCATTTATATGGATACACCTTAATAAAATGGGAATGGTTGGTGATATTAACTTCCTGTTTGTGGCACATTAGTATATGTGAGGGGGGAAACTTTTCAAGATGGGTGGTGACCATGGCGGGCCATTTTGAAGTCGGCCATTTTTAATACAACTTTTGTTTTTTCAATAGGAAGATGGTCATGTGACACATCAAACGTATTGGGAATTTCACAAGAAAAACAATGGTGTGCTTGGTTTTAATGTAACTTTATTCTTTCATGTTCCAGAGGGCTAGACTGGGGGAATCTGAAAATAGAAACCCCAGTAGACTTCCGTTAACAGATACGACACTTCTATGCTCTACACGTCGTGAACTTTGATGCCTATGACCTTCGGACACGATCGTAAAGAGGACGCCACAACGATAGTCACACACTTCTCACCCTCTTCTCCCAACGTAACTGTTAGGTTGTGTTACCCGTCGTGTAACTTGTGTAAAATATTCACCAGTCTTTGAACATTTATTGAGTACTTTCTTATTTCAATGTAATTTTGGTTCGTGTGGTAACAAAAAGAACACTTTAAGGGTTATGCAAACTACACAGTGTACTG
>BLSH010493407.1:285462-306752 GCA_018402905.1 Glandirana rugosa
AGGGCTGCATGCAAAGCAGTGTTTACTGCAGCAGTTGCCCCTATCTCAGGAGGAAAGAGAGTATACCACGTGCAATGTGCTTACACTTGACCCTCGCACAGACTGAAAACTCTCCCTAAGGATCGGGGGACACCAGTTTAGTAACCTCTCACATGACACTACTTTTCCTATGAGTAGATTCCACTTCTATGTTCACCAAGGTGTAGGGTCCAGCCCCTAAGCGTACGTTGACTTGTGAATCACAAGACCATTCGGGGGGATGTATATAACCACCACCTGAAAGGAAATAAGTGGTCACAAAGGCACCACCGTGATGTTAGTCAAACAGTTGTGTTGTATCTTCACCTTAGATGAGTATCCTTTTCATCACAGTACACTCTCCAATGATTTGACCACAGGGGGCTAGGAATCCCTCTCAAAAGTCAGACACGCTCCCAGTTCACATTCGTGTAACGTGCACCATATGAGAGAAAGGAGGACTCTATCCCCGTTGACGACGTCATTTGTGACGAAACGTACGTCGGGAGAACGCGCTGACGTCACCACTGTTTTGATTTTCATCCCGGGAAGCGGGAGCCAGCCGGCATACACGCGATTTTGTTTTTATAAGTGTGAGTACATTTATCATTTTTAATAAATATACCCTGCGGTACTTCACCATGAGTCCTCCTTTCTCTCAATGACCCCATTTTGGAAAGTAGACACCCCAAGGAATTTTCTGAGAGGCATGTTGAGGACAGTGAATATTTTATTTTTTTGCAATAAGTGATTGAAAAATGACCAAAATAAAATTACACAAAGTTGTTACTGAAATGATATATTGCTCATATATGCCATGGGTATATGTGGAATTACACCCCAAAATACATTCTGCTGCTCCTCCTGAGTACCGGGATACCACATGTGTGAGACTTATTGGGAGCCTATCTGCGTGCGGGACCCCGACAACCAATCGCCGCCTTCAGTATTTCTAAGGGCAAAAATGTATGCCTTCACCCTACACTACCTATCTCAGTTTTGGAGGCCATGGAATGCCCAGATAGCACAACCCCCCCCCCCAAATGAACCCATTTTGGAAAGTAGACACCCCAAGCTATTTGCTGAGAGGCATGTTGAGGCCATGGAATATTTTATATTTTGCCATTTTATTTTTCGCAAAGTTCTCACTAAATGATAAGTTACTTGAACATGCCATGGGTATATGTGAAATTGCACTCCAAAATACATTCTGCTGCTTCTTCTGAATACAGGGATACCACACATATATGAGACCTTTTGGCAGTCTAGCCGGGTACAGAACCCCAAAAACCAATCACCGCCTTCAAGCTTTCTAAGTGCGTAAAAAGGTGATTTTACTCCTCACTCCCTATCACAGTTTCGGAGGCCATGGAATGCCCAGATAGCACAACCCCCCCCCCCCAAATGACCCCATTTTGGAAAGTAGACACCCCAAGCTCTTTGCTGAGAAGTATTTTGAGTATTTTGCAGATATCACATTTTGTCACAACGTTTTGAAATTTGAAAAAAGTAAGAAAAAAAAATCAGTTTATTTCTTCATTTTCCAAAACAAATGAGAGCTGCAAAATACACACCATGCCTCTTAGCAAATACCTTGGGGTGTCTACTTTCCAAAATGGGGTAATTTGGGGGGGGTTTGTGCTACCTTGACATTTCAGGGCCTCCAAAACCGTGATAAATACTGAGGAGTATAATCACCATTTTATGGCCTTAGAAAGCTTGAAGGCGGTGATTGGTTTTCGGGGTCCTGTACACGGATAGGCTCCCAAAAAGTCTCACACATGGGGTACCCCCGTACGCAGGAAAAGCAGCAGAATTAATTTTGGGGTGTAATTCTACACATATCCAGGGCATGTGTGAGCAATATAACATTTCAGTGACAACTTTGTGTAAAAAAAAAAAAAGTAAATAAAAATAGTCATCTCCCAGAAACTTGTGGCAAAATATAAAATATTCCATGGACTCAACATGTCTCTCAGCAGATAGCTTGGGGTGTCTACTTTCCAAAATGGGGTCATTTGGTTTTTTTTTTTGCTATCTGGGATTTTTATGGCCTCCGAAACCTGGATAGGTAGTGTGGGGTGAAGGCATACATTTTTGCCCTTAGAAATCCTGAAGGAGGTGATTGGTTTTCGGGGTCCCGTATGCAGATAGACTCCCAAAAAGTCTCACACATGGGGTATTCCCGTACTCAGGAGAAGCAGCAGAATGTATTTTGGGGTGTAATTCCACACATACCCATGGCATGGGTGAACAATATATCATTTCAATGACAACTTTGTGTATTTTCTTTTTTTTTTTTTGCCATTTTTCAATCACTAATGACAAAAAAATCAAATATTCCATGGACTCAACATGCCTCTCAGAAAATAGCTTGGGGTGTCTACTTTCCTAAATGGTGTCATTGGGAGGGGGGGGGTTTGATCTGTCCTGGCATTTTATGCCCAACATCACCCACTCTTCTAAGCACTTGATCCACCAAGTCTTTTCTGACACTTTTTGTTTACATGAAAAAAATACTTTTTTTTGCTAGAAAATTACTTTGAACCCCCAAACATGATATATATTTTAAAGCAGAGGCCCTACAGATTAAAATAGTGGGTGTTACAATTTTATTTTTCAGAAAGTATTTGCGCAGCAATTTTTCAAACGCAATTTTTGGGGAAAAAACACTGTTTTCAATTTTAATGCACAAAAACACACTATTTTGCCCAAATGTTTGGTGAAATATAAAAGTTGATCTCACACCGAGTGCATAGACACCAAACATGACATGCTTTAAAAATGACGCACACCCGCGAAGCGGCGACAAATTATATACATTTTTAAAAGCCTTAAAAAGCCTTTACAGGTTACCACTTCAGATCTGCAGAGGAGGTCTACTGCTAGAATTACTGCCCTCGATCTAATGTTCGCGTTGATACCTCCCATGCATGGTGAAATTGTTGTTTACATACGACACGAGACTGACGCTTGCGTCCATCTTTTAATTTGTGGTCTACTAAACTCTAGATCTTTCCCCAGCCCTTAAAGCATATGACCACACCAAAATCGGTGTGATAAAATGCTTCCCCAATTTCCCAATGGCGCTGTTTATATCTGGCGAAACCAAAGTCACAAAATGCTCGTAGCCTCCGGTTTCTTAGGCCATGGAGATGATTGTAGCCATTCTAGTCTTCAATCAGCTCTATGGTCAGCTGGCGGAACCACCAGCTGCATTCTCACGTTCCCCGGTGGAACAGGATAGCCTGAGAAGACCAGCAACACACTAGTATGTTGCTGGTCCTTGTTGGGCATATATTGTAATGTTCTTTTTTTTAAATGTGGTGGTGAAATCACCGCCAACCGCGCTGAAGTCGCTGCTTTATGAATGGTGGGAGCAAACGCTTTTGCTGTCACCATTAATAAATCAGTGCTGCAGCTGAATGGCGTACCTGAAAAGGAATAAACAATTAATAAAACACAATAACTTAAAAAATTACATACCTGCTAAGAAGAAAAAAATATATAAAACGCATTAACAATAAAACATTACAGGGAAGCAGTAACAAAAAAAAATACATACCTGCAAAGAAAACATGATAAAAACAGTAACAAACAGGTATGCATAGAAAACATTAACAATAGAGAGAGAACAGAGAAAGATTAGAGAGAAAACAAGAGAGAGAGAGAAAAAAGAAACGTACAACTGTTTTTTGTTTTTTTTATTTCATTTTTTTTTTGTTTTTTTTTTAACTTTTATTTTTTTGTTGTTTTAAATTTTTTTGGGGGTTTTTTTGGTACGCCTTTTTTTTGTAACAAAAAATCGGTTCCAGGTTTGGGTCTCTCAAAATGCACTGGCATCTTTGGAGACCCTATGTACGTGTGCCTATCGCTGTGTCTGCTGCACCCTACACTAATAATTCACTAATGTGGGGGGCGTGGCCTGACAGCGGACCAAGATGGACGTGTGATCCATGCGCTCCAGCTACCTCTGAGACACTGGCAGCTACAGAAGCTGAGTCGACCTCCTTAACAGTCACAGTAATTGCAGGCAGAAGTTCCTCAGCGAGCCGGGGACACCCGAACTCCGGAACCCAACTCAGCCGCACCATCCCCTCGCTGTTTCGGAGCAGCCAGCAGGACACACAGGCCCCATCTCAGGCCTCGGATAGCGGAGCGGCCTGCAGATCCTCGTCCTCTGAGTACACACACCAGGTGAGGTGTGTACATGGGACACAGACCCCTCCATTCCTCAGCCTGGCGGATCTGCATGCAGTGGCGGCTGACATAAAGGGGACCCTCACGGCAGCCATATCGGAGCTCAAGTCTGACATACGTTCGGTTGCTGCTCGCCTGGAAAACGTGGAGGTTTCGGCCTCAACACACACGGCCGCCATCCGACAGGTGCGACAGGCAGTAAGCACCCAGGCACAGCACATTCTCGACATACATCGCCATATCGAGGATTTAGATAATAGGGAGTGCAGGCAGAATCTCAGGTTCAGGGGGGTCCTGGAGTCAGTGGAGGGCCCTCAGCTCCTGCGAGCGGTTTGGGCTATCTGCAACACCCTCTTGGGCAGACCGCCAGATGCTCCCATTGACTTGGAGAGATGCACGAGGGCAGACAGGTGCAGATATTCCAAGACCTGTCAGCCATTACGCTACAACACAGACGGGAGCTATGCCCTCTACTTGCAGCATTAAGGGAGCGCAACATAGTTTACCATTGGAAATTCCCTTTCTGTTTAGTAGCCACCCTGGGCAACCGATCAGCCATGCTGCGCACCCCGATGGATCTACCAGCTTTTTGCGAAACCCTGAACCTGCCGCTGATCCCGGTACCTGGCTCAGTTCTTTCATGCAGCCCAAGCCCTGGATCCCCTTGCAGCAAGATGGTACCCCCAGATCACGAAGGAACAGGCAGAGACGACGGAGGTCCTCCTCGGGTTCCCCCCGCAGTAACCCTGATGCAATGGATGCAATGGACACTGAGAAATCAGCGAGACCGAAACAATCTTCGGCAAGACGGAAGACGGATCGCTAGAAGACGGCACTTCTCCAATAACTGACCTGATATCAGTATACTCTTTTTTGCTATTTTCCCCTGTTTATGGTCGTTTTGCACTCACCTTGCTCTCAGATCCCCTTCATTGTTATCATTATAGCTGACGTTAAACCCAGTCCCGCTATGATCTCACTGGGAATTCCTGAACACTGCAGATCCCCCAATTTATCCCTGAAGATTGATTATCCTTTAAGGTATATACCCCATGGGGATACACGATCTGATGCAGCACACAGACAATGTCGGCTATTCACATTGCTAACAAGAAACACAGGGAGGTCTAATAGTTCTATTCATTCAGACTGTCTTAGTGGGCCAGATGGGCTTCAATCATCCCTGACATGTATATCCTTTTATTCGCCAACTTAGGATGTCGAGCTCACTCTGGCATTGGAACTCCTTTGAACTTGAGCCCTACATCTCAGATATCTCCTGTTTGTGTGCTGCATTCAGCTATACTCCATTCCCAATTCCCCCGCTTACATAGGCGGAGAAAAGGACTCCCCCCTTTTCTTTGTTTTTTTTTAAGCTGCCTTTAACTAGAAGCATGGTTGACCTGGCGGTGCGGGACCCCTGCCGTGACGCAGACGCTGCCTAGCTTTGACAAGTTTGTCTGTCCGAGGTGTCTGCTCCGTGGGGGGATTCTGAACACTCCCGGGTCAGGAGGGTGTTTATTTCTTGTTTTGTATTCTGATTCATGATGTATTTCTGTTACATTTTCATGTTTTATATTGTTTGACTGAGCGCATATGGAGGGACCCGGGAACGGGTTCGCGGATCGAGGAACCTGGCCTTGGGCTGGGGCTGCCCTCTGGCTCCCTCTCCAGGCCTGGGGATGCTGTCCGGGGTCTCTGGGGAAACCCCGCCAATAGAAACCATGTGCCGGGTTGACGCGGGGGACGGGGGACCAGGTGTATTTCTATAGCCGGTCGCTACCCCCCCGGGTTAATTGTTACTTTGTTATTCTGTTGTACTAATGGGGACTCATTACTTTTCATGCTTTTGCGTTGCTGCTTGGGACCGGTCCTGAGATTGGGCCGGATGGGCTTCCGGGACAGGCCTCCCTCCCCCCCCCTTTCTTTGGTTTGTTTGTCTGTTTTCTTCTTCTTCCTGGAGCGAAGTCTCTCTGGGGGGGGGCGGATGCCTGCCCTGAACCCCATCTCGGTCTAGACTGAAAGGTCGACTTATATTACAGTGTGCCCCTTTTTTCTTTAAGCTGCTTGAGTGTCTCTGAAGGTTCTGGTAATAACTGGTTTTGTTGTTAACCTCTACCCCCACACCTGAGTGGCAGGTCCCACCTGGACCCTTACCGGCTATCCCTCATCTCCCATTCCCTTTGGGTGACCCAGCTGGTCTGCTCTCCCCTCCGGTTATCTACCCATTTAAGGCTGGTGGTGGGCTTGGCCCCCACATAGATCCCTTCTTCTGAGCGCCTGCGCTCCACCTTTCCCCCTACACTAATCCCCCCCTCTACCCCACCCCCTCACCCCCCTTTCTTTTTCCCCCTACTCCCCACCCCACACCTTTTAACCCCCCTTTTTTTCGATCTTTCCCCGCGTCCCAGTCACTCTCCCCTCGTTGTTGGGAACATTGAATGATGCGACCCCGACTGGGAGACCAGCTCAGTTGGCAAACCCCAAACCATGCTCCACACCCCTCTCGATGAAAATTTACTCTTTTAGAGCTCGGGATTTGAACATCCCCGAAAAGAGTACTAGTGTACTAACGGAAGCAGCAACACAGAAGGCCCAGATCCTATTTATACAGGAAACCCATTTCAAAGAGGGTTCGGTCCCACAGTTCCGATCCTCTCGCTTCCCTTGCGCCTATCATGCTCCTTGCCCATATTCCAAGTCTAGAGGGGTCTCTATCCTCTTGGCCAGGAACAGCCACTTTACGGTTACTGAGCAATTGACAGATAGAGAGGGCAGGTATCTGTTTATCAGGGGTACATGGCATAATAAACCGATCACATTAGCAAACCTTTACTGCCCCAATGTGAAACAAGTCCCGTTTATGAGGGAAATGGTAACTCAGCTAACTCTTTTTAAAAAAGGGTTGTTAATTCTAGGAGGAGACCTAAATGTACCTCTAGACCCCTTGGTGGATACCTCCACAGACACGTCGTCACTCCCCTACACAGCTTTGAGACAGATTAAACTCCAACTCGTGTCCTTGGCCTTACACGACACTTGGAGGACACTACACCCATGTGAGCGGGATTATACCTTTCATTCTGCATTGCACCGTAGGTACTCCAGACTAGATTACCTTTTTCTTTCGCAACCTGACCTATCTTGCTTACACCGGGCGACCATCGAGACTATGGTCCTATCAGACCATCACCCCATCACTATAACCCTCTCCTTTCCAGAACGTTCTACCTCCACCAAGATTTGGAGGATGGATGCGTCCCTCCTCTCGGATCCGGTGGACTTAGCAACACTGAAACAAACTCTTACCGATTACTTCAAATGCAATGACACACCTGAGGTGCCACCGCTGACCCAGTGGGAGGCTAGGAAAAAAAAGGAACACAACGGTCCGGGAGCTTTCCACCAAAATTTATGTCCTTGAGAGACAACATAAACGTTCATTAGCAATTCAGACCTCCCAGGAAGTAGCGGAAGCGAGAACACTTCTATCAGAAGAACTACACAAGTGGGCACAACGCCGGCATTTTTTAACACACAAATTATTTTATGAACAGGGTAATAAGCCTGGGCGCTTACTCGCCCGGGCTGCCCAACAACGCCTGTTATCAAACACTGTACATCATATAACAGACACTCAAGGCAGACATCACCATAACAATGAGGACATTGCCCATCAATCCCAGCAGTTTTACAGCCGACTGTATCATTTGGATCTCGACAGTGATGCCGGGGCTGCTCCCCCTATGTGTTCCGACCTCATAAGGGAGTTTCTGCTTCGGCATGGCCCCAAGGCCCTGTTGGAGCGGGAAGCCCGAGAGCTTGAGGCCCCCCTAACACTTGAGGAATTAGTGGCCGCTCTAAAGTTGATGAAACCAGGAAAGAGCCCAGGATCGGACGGTTTTCCGGCTCAATATTACAAAAGTTTCTTAGATCAACTTGCACCGGGATTTCTGAAGGCGTTTAATACCCTGGCCACCTCTTCCTATGACTCACAGAGATTGTTAGAAGCTTATGTGACGGTAATACCTAAGGAGGGGAAGGACCCGGCGAACGTTGCAAACTATCGACCTATCTCCTTACTAAATGTTGATGTGAAACTATTCTCCAAGGTCCTGGCTAACTGGCTCGCTCTCCACCTACTGGCTTGGGTAGGACTGGATCAAGATGGCTTTGTCCCGGGCAGGGAAGCCAGGGACAACACCATTAAAGCCCTGAACTTGCACCATTGGCTCACTAGTACAAAACAGAAGGGATTCTTCCTGGCCATGGACACGGAGAAGGCTTTCGACAGGGTGGCAGGGGACCACATGGACGCAGTCCTAAAACACCTGGGCCTGCAGCCGCGTATGAGTTCATGTATCATGGCTCTCTACCATAACCCATGTGCCCGAGTCAGGGTCAATGGTCACTTGTCGGAAGCCTTCCCAGTCCATAATGGCATTAGACAGGGATGTCCCCTGTCCCCCCTGTTATATATTCTCACACTGGAGCCCCTTCTCAGGGCTATCAGAGCCAATCAAAACATTTCTAGGATTAAGGTGCGTGATAGAGAATATAAGATTGCGGCCTTCGCCGATAATGCCCCCCTCTTCCTTACGGCGCCAAACACATCTCTGCCCAATTTATTGACAGTCTTAGAACATTTTAAGCAGATTTCCAATATAAAAATAAATTATTCTAAATCCTACGCTTTAAACGTCTCCCTCCCCAAGGAAACCAAACAACAATGTCAGAAGAATTTTCCATTCCAGTGGAAGGAAGATAGCATCACTTATCTAGGAATCCAAGTACCACGTAGACTTATGGAGTTGTTCCCAAGGAACTTCCAGACTGGGCTGTTGGAGGTGCAAAAAGAGTTACGGAAGTGGAACAAACTCCCAATTTTGTAGTTCGGTAGGGCCGCCCTTATCAAAATGGTGATTCTTCCCCGTATGCTATATAGACTACAAACTATCCCGATCTTATTACCTCAGTCATTCTTCAAACGCTACAAAACTTTGTGTCGTGAGTTCCTCTGGGCTAATAAACCTGCCCGCCTGGCCTGGTCGAAACTTATTTTGCCTAAATCCTTGGGGAGTATCGGGCTTCGGACCTTCATAGGTATTATTGCGCTACGCATTTAGCAAGAATAGTTGATTGGTCGGTACATGCTAAACATAAAGGTTGGGTACAGTTGGAGAACCATATAGCTCAAACAGATCTGAAGCTCACGCCATGGTTGATCAAGAAATTAATTTCAGGGGAGGTACAGAGACACCCGCTTATAGGGGCGACCCTCCAGGTACATGATAAGGCATGCTCCGCTAGCTCTGTCTCTAACAGGTGGTCCCCACTCACCCCTATAAGGGGAAACCCGGACTTCCCCCCAGGGCTGTCCGGTTTGTTTGCCAAAACAGAATGGCCCCATGATGATATGAGAGCACAGCACTTCTTTCGCAGAGGGATGTTCCTGCGGCAGTCGGAGATAGCGGAGCTCAGTGCCACAGGTTCCTTCCCATTCTGGTCATACATGCAGTTAAAACACTTTCTAAATGACAAGGCGTACAAAGATCACTTTACCAGACCATTGACCCTCTTTGAATCATTATGTTCCCGCACAACCCCTCAGAATGACGTGATAGCGGCGATCCAACATTCCCTGTCAGCTGAACCAAAGTTGGAACTGAAAGCGGAACAGACTTTCTGGAGGGGGGCGATGTGGGAGGAGCTAGACCAGGAGGAGTGGGACCGTATTCACCTTTATATCCACAAGGGATCATTAAATGTCTCTGTCCAGGAGAATGGATACAAGCTTAAAACACGCTGGTACAGAACTCCCGATCCCCTGCACAGGTTCTATCCCTCGGTCTCAGATAGATGTTGGCAATGTGACAGGGAGGAGGGGACATTCCTGCACATTTGGTGAGACTGCTCTCTCCTCCGTCCATTTTGGATGGGAGTCCATGACTTAATTAAGCAGATCACGAACCTACAAGTGGAATTAACACCTGGTCAATTCTTACTGCACCTGAACAATGTCCCCAAAAAAACATACTTCAAATCGGTAGCGATGCACATGGTGAATGCCGCTAGAATGTGCATACCAGTGCACTGGCGATCACAATCCTTGCCCAGGATAGCTGAGTGGCTACGCCGCACAAATCGCATCTCAAGGCTATCAGAGCTAATCAAAACATTTCTGGGATTAAGGTGCGTGATAGAGAATATAAGATTGCGGCCTTCGCCGATGATGTCCTCCTCTTCCTTACGGCGCCGAACACATCTCTGCCCAATTTATTGACAGTCTTAGAACATTTTAAGCAGATTTCCAATTTAAAAATAAATTATTCTAAATCCTATGCTTTAAACGTTTCCCTCCCCGAGGAAACCAAACAACAACAACAAGAATAGTTGATTGGTCGGTACATGCTAAACATAAAGGTTGGGTACAGTTGGAGAACGGTATATCTCAAACAGATCTGAAGCTCAAGCCATGGTTGAACAAGAAATTAATTTTAGGGGAGGTACAGACACACCCGCTTATAGGGGCAACCCTTCAGGTATATGATAAGGCATGCTCCGCTAGCTCTGTCTCTAACAGGTGGTCCCCGCTCACTTCAAATCGGTAGCGATGCACATGGTGAATGCCGCAAGAATGTGCATACCAGTGCACTGGCGATCACAATCCTTGCCTACGATAGCTGAGTGGCTACGCCGCACGAATCACATTGCAGAGATCGAGGAGCTGATCCACGTATCTCAGGATAACATTACCAAATTTACTAAAACATGGAGCACCTGGCTGGAGTTCAGAAACACCCAAACATATCTAGACTTAACATAATTTTCCAAACAAATCGATAGACATCTTTTCTGAACCCTTTCGCGCCTCTCTCCTGCTAACAGGCCCCTCCAGGGTCAAGGATTGCAGAGGTTAGGGGAGAGCGACCAGAAGCCATCTCCCCCCCCCTTCCCCCCCCCTTTTTTTTTTCCCCTTTTCTTCCTACATCGTCTCTCTGCCTCCTTACCATTTTTTGAAGCCTTTCTAAGGCCTCCTTGAACTACGTGGGAGACTCAAGGTTTTCCTGATGTTAAACGTCCACGAGCCGTAATTAGAGATTGAGCCTTGAATGTTTGTACCATTTGCTGTTGAAAACATGACATAATGTTCCTATGTAAAACTGATCTATCTATGTTAAAATCTTCATTTGATCTATCTATGTATAACTCGAACCTTCAGTGCTTAATAAAAGTCATTTATGGAAAAAAAAAATAATTCACTAATGTGTGATAGCGTTCAAAACAGTCATTGATGCAGAGACGAGGCTGGTCAGGACAGGTGGAACAATAACTGCGGGTGTCACGCCTGTATCCGCATCATTTGCAGACATGACATCTCTTTTGGGGTGTTCTATGGCCTGGGGTACCACGGAGGACACGTGGAAAGTATATCCCATGCAGCCGGCTAACTGCATTCACATTGTGAAGTGGGGGTGCAGCACCATCTGGATACAGAAGGTCTGTGACAATCTCTTCCATGAATTTGAGGAAGGATCCTGTCAGTCCTGACGCTCTGTATAAGACATGAGCATTCAGCAAAGCCAATTGAAAAGGGAATAGAGACACTTTTTTGTACCAGCGTCTCGCTTTACGGGCAATTAGGTACGGCGCCAGTAACTGATCATTGAGGTCCACCCCTCCCATATTTAGGTTATATTCGTGGACACAGAGTGGTTTCTCCACAAGACCAGTCGCCGTAGAAATTTGGACGGTCATATCTGCATGAAGGGAGGTCAGAACGAAAACATTCCAATTGTCCCTCCACTTCATCACGGGCAAATTATTACACTTCAAGTAGGCTCTCTCCCCCCGACTAAGACTGTATTCTACCAACTGTTGGGGGAAGCCCCGGCGATTAGGTCGCACGGTGCCACATGCGCCAATCTGATGATCAAACAAGTGACTAAAAAGTGGCATGATCATGTAATAATTGTCCACGTACAAGTGGTACCCCTTTCCGAATAAGGATGACACCAAGCTCCACACAATCTTGCCAGTGCTCCCTATGTAGTCTGGGCATCCTTCCGGCTCTACCTGACTATGTTTGCCCTCATAAACCAGGAAACTACATGTATAGCCTGTGGCCCTGTCACACAGCTTATACATCTTGACCCCATATCTGGCACGCTTGCTGGGGAAGTACTGCTTGAAAGCAAGACACCCAGAAAATTTAACCAGGGACTGGTCCACGCACACAACTTGGTTGGGAATAAAAAGTGCGGCAAACTTCTGGTTGAAGTGGTTTATGAGGGGCCGAATTTTGTAGAGCCGGTCAAATTCAGGGTTACCCCATGGACGACTGAGTTCATTGTCACTGAAGTGCATGAACCACAAAATCTGCTCATATCGTGCCCTGGACATGCAAGCAGAGAACACGGGCATATGGTGAATTGGGTGAGTGGACCAATATGACCGCAATTCAGTTTTTTTAGTTATGCCCATGAGGAAGGAAAGGCCCAGAAAGGTCTTAAATTTTGGAACCGTGATTGGTTTCCAGTCTCTGGCAAGTGTCAAATGGGGATTAGTGGCAATGAATTGACCAGCATATAAATTGCTTTGGTCCACTATAGATCTTCCGTGAAACACAGCGAATAAAAATCAATGGCCGTAAAATCAGCTGTATTCACCGTGATTCCGGGTTGGGCAGTGAATGGGGGAAGTACGGGCGCTGCATCAGTGGGGGGTTGCCAATCAGGGTTTGCAAGCATGTCAGGAAGGGCTGTATGGGTTCTGCGGGCCTGTGTTCATCTTCTTCGTGGCTGCGGGGCATTACTCGTGCTAGCCACACCAGCTTGAACTGTACTTATGGGACTCGCCACGTCACCACGTGATACTACAGTGCTGGTTCATCTACGTCCAGGGGGTACTAGGCCGCTGGTGCTTGCCAGGTCACCAGAACGGGTAGCGGTGCTAGTACTGGCTCTCTGCTGCATACGAGAGCCCTGCGGTTCATGCACATCAGCGACAGGGTCTGGTATGCCTGACCCTAGCAGGGACCACAACTCCTTCGTCAGAGCTATCTGACAGGGTGCCGCTACTGTCTACAGGTTCATATGCTGAGCTTGATTCTGACAGTGAGGCTTCCCCATCGCTCTCATCGATCAAACTCAGCATATTGTAGGCCTCTTCGCTAGTGTACATGCGACCAGACATTTTGGACTATATTTGAAACGTACACTAGCGTGACTCACAGTCAAAAAAGCGCACCTGGTTGTCAGAGCCTGTTTCAAACGCTACCAAATTCACTGTCAGAATTCGCAGGGATCAGGTGTGATCTCTGTGAATGCTGCAGATAAGTGTTCTGTGTTTTGAAAATGACAGCGATCTATTGATCCTGCACTTGGGTGGGCTGGGCTGGGCGGAGGGGCTAAACGCAGGTGCAAGCAGTTATCTGGGCTGATCCCGCTAACGCTGCGTTTTTTAGAACACTAGACTAGTGGGGACGCTAATATATATCTGATCAGATCGCAGATATGGATCTGATCAGATATTACAATAGTATCTAACACCTACATAATGTCGTGCGTGTGTGTCGGAGTACCTTGCTAACTGGCCCTGCCTGGCGTTTACGCTGACCCTAACGCACAAACAACAAAATGTTGTTCAAAGTTTGATTGAAATAGCTTTTGATTTCAGTAAATATGCTGCAAACACAACAAATGACAATTTTCAGTTCTTTACAACCTATAAAGTGTTTTGAAACTTACTGTGCGTTATAATTTGTGTAGTGCATTGTAAGTTTTTTATTTTGAAAAAAAATACTGTTATTATTAGGCCGGATAATCAGAGCGCATGCGCCGCTAATGTCAGCGGCTACATGCAGGGCAAATATCTCCTAAACCATGTAGGTTTAGGAGATATTCTTTTTACCTACAGGTAAGCCTTATTATAGGCTTACCTGTAGGTAAAAACAGTAGTGCGGGGTTTACTACTGCTTTAATAGTTGATAACATGAGAATTATGCTGACTGTTGTTTACATCAATTATTTAGGTAAATGAGAAAAATATCATTGGCATAATAATTTGGAACAGTGTGTAAAATAGAAATAATATTGTATAAAGCGATCAAACCAGGGTGCCTGACAAAAATGAATACTAACCAAAAGAGAGAGTGCTTCTCCCCCTTGGTTACTTACATATGAGCTAAATATGAAGTGGAGAGATTGCAACAAAAGTGCCGCTCAAGGCGCCTGTCATGGGAGCTGAGGTACTGGGACCCAAGCAGTGGAGCAGCAGCATAAAAGGAACCTCCACCCAGAGGTGACATGTATAGGCTCCAATAATATCATTTAAAAAAGTGAGTGATTACACTTTTGTAAAATCGTGGATAAAAGTGAATGGAAACATCCACCAAGGACAAGCTTAAGATACAGGTGAAAGAAAACGTTAGAGGGAGGCATAGAACAATCAAAGCGGAGAGATATACTTAGTAATAGAGTATCCCCATGAGTAGGCGAGGGTGTGTGCTCAAAGGCTGTAATAGAGTCAGGAATATAAGAACTCCGGTGATTACCTTGCACAAGAAGCCATGATACAAATAGATATGTGCAGTGTGCAAAGTGTGTAATGCCAGAAGGAATGGCTGAAAACAAGCGAGAGTCTTATATGCTCCAAGCCCAGCCCAGGGTCCCGCCCAGCAGTAGAGGGGAGGAGGAGGCATCCCTGCCCAAACGGCTACAGCTGTAGAGAGTAGGGTGACCAGACATCCCCAGTTTCCAGGGACAGTCCCTGAATTTAGGAGACTATCTTCAGAGAAGGTCTGTCCCCGGTTTTGTCCCTGGATTGCCAGACCAATCCTGGGCGAGGCTGTCTCTGATGGGGAGGGAGGGGGCAAGCACCGCCGGATTACACGTAGTGGGAATCTCCCACTTACCCGGCTGTCAGATGAAGATCCGCCTCCTGGGCCGGCTCCTATGATAAGCAGCACACTGGTGACGTCTATTATAGGAGACGGGACTTCGTCTGAGGACAGCGGCCGTGGGGGGTAAACAGGATCCCCACTCTGTATAATCCATCTCCTCTCCTCGCTTGTTATACACTGATCACAGATAAGGCTGGACTGCTGGGCACTGAACAGGCTGCATTGGTGGGCACTAAACAGGCTGCATTGATGGGCACTGAACAGGCTGTATTGGTGGGCACTGAACAGGTTGCGTTGATGGGCACTGAACAGGTTGCATTGGTGGGCACTTAACAGTCTGCTTTGGTGGGCATGGAACAGGCTGAGCTGATAAGCACTGAACAAGCTGTGCTGATGGGCACTAAATAGGCTGCGTTGGTGGGCACTGAACAAGCTGTGTTGGTGGGCACTGAACAGACTGAACTGCTGAAAACTGAACAGGCTGAACTGCTGGGCACTGAACAGGCTGCGTTGATGGGCACTGAACAGGTTGCATTGGTGGGCAATTAACAGTCTGCTTTGGTGGGCACGGAACAGGCTGAGCTGATGGGCACTGAACAAGCTGTGCTGATGGGCACTAAATAGGCTGCATTGGTGGGCACTGAACAGGCTGCGTTGGTGGGCACTGAACAGGCTGAACTGCTCGGCACTGAACAGGCTGCGTTGCTGCCCACTAAACAGGCTGCGCTGGTGGGCATTGAATGGACTGGGCTGCTGGGCACTGAACAGGCTGAGCTGCTGGGCACTGAACAGGCAGCATTGGTGGGCACTCATCAGGCTGTGTTGGTGTGCACTGAAAAGGCTGAGCTGATGGGCAGTGAACAGGCTGCACTGGTGGGAACTGAACAAGCTGAGCTGCTGGGTACTGAACAGGCTGTGTTGGTGGGCACTAAGCAGGCTGCATTGGTTGGCACTGAACAGGCTGAGCTGATGGGCACTGAACAGGCTGTGTTGATGGGCACTGAACAGGCTGAGCTGCTGGGCTTTGAACAGGTGGCATTGGTGGGCACGGAACAGGCTGGGCTGCTGGGCAATGAACAGGGTGTGTTGGTGGGCACTGAACAGGCTGCATTGGTGGGCACTGAACAGGCTGAGTTGGTGGGCACTGAACAGGCTGGGCTGTTGGGCAATGAACAGGCTGAGCTGATGGGCACTGAACAGGCTGTGTTGGTGGGCACTGAACAGGCTGAGCTGCTGGGAACTGAACAGGCTAAGCTGCTGGGCATTGAATAGGCTGCGTTGGTGGGCACTGAGCAGGCTGCGTTGGTGGGCACTGAACAGGCTGCGTTGGTGGGCACTGAACAGGCTGAGCAGGCTGATGGGCACTGAACAGGCAGTGTTGATTAGCACTGAACAAGCTGAGCTGCTGTGCACTGAACATGCTGAGCTGATGGGCACTGAACAGGCTGAGCTGCTGGGCACTGAACAGGCTGAGCTGCTGGGCACTGAACATGCTGCTTTGGTGGGCACTGAACCAGCTGAGCTTTTGGGCACTGAACAGGCTGATTTGGTGGGAACTAAACAGGCTGAGCTGCTGGGCACTGAACAGCCTGATCTACTGGGCACTGAGCAGGCTGAACTGCTGGGCACTGAACAGGCTGCATTGATGTGCACTGAACAGGTTACATTGATGGGCACTGAACAGATTGAGCTGATGGGCACTGAACAGGCTGCATTGATGGACACTACTGAGATTGCATTGATGGGCACGGATCAGGCTGCATTGATTGACACTGGTGAGGCTGCATTGATGGGCACTGATCAGGCCGCATTGATGGGCACTGGTGAGACTGCACTGATGGACACTAGTGAGGCTGCACTCATGAGGCTGAGCTGATGGGCACTAATGAGACTGCAATTATGGGCATTAGTGAGGCAGCATTGATGGGCACTGATGAGGCTGAGCTGATGGGCATTGGTGAGGCTGCATTGATGGACACTGATCAGGCTGCATTGATGGACACTGGTGAGGTTGCATTGATGGGCACTGGTGAGTCTGCATTGATGGACACTGGTGAGGTTGCATTGATGGACACTGGTAAGGCTGCATAGATGGGCACTGATCAGGCGACATTGATGGGCTCTGGTGAGGTTGCACTGATGAGGCTGAGCTGATGGGCACTGATGAGGCTGCATTGATGGGCACTAATAAGGCTGAGCTGATGGGCACTGATGAGGCTGAGCTGATGAGCACTGGTGAGGCTGTGCTAATGGGCACTGGTGAGAATAATACATTCTTCAAATGTGCTTTAAAATGCATGGTTTTCCCTGTTATGAACAAGAAAATAATGATGTTATGTGGTTGGGCTGGTATAATAATGCTGTGGGGCTGGTATGAAATAATTTCCAGAAATAACGTATATATCATGTAATCATTACATAAACACATACCACATACACTGCATATATCATTTGAGGAAAATATGCTTATAAAATAATTTACTATTTGCCAATAAAAAAAAGAAAAAAATATGTCCCCGGATTTCACTTTAAGTTAGATGCAGAGGCGGCTCACTATTTAGGCAAATTAGGTGGTCGTCTAAGGTCTCGCACTCACAGGGGCCTCGCAACCGCCTAATTTGACACTGACACCAGCACCGAGATAGAGAGTACTGACACCAGCACTTTAAAGCTCTTAATTATATGCAATTTATAAAGTTAATTTTTTTAATCGGTTGAATTATTTTTCCCATTATGGGCGTGAGTGGGGCCTCATGTCTAGGTTTTGCCTAAGGCCTCACAAAGCCTAGAGCCGCCTCTGGTTAGATGCTGCCCGGCTGGGAGGGAAGGAGGTAACTAGTTTCCTGGTCTTTTCTCTTAAATTTAGGAGGGAGGCTCTGCACAGAGAGACCATCTGCATGGGAGAAGGACAGGCTGACAGCTGAAGATGTAACCTGATCCTACAGCAACCACCATTCTGGGGTGGGGGGGGGGCTGCTCATCTGTCCCTCAGCTACCTTCTCGTCCAGCTGGAGATGCCTGCAGATAGGAGCCTGCCTACATGCAAGGGGCTGCTGAGACCTGTAGTCCCCCTAAAGACATTGGTCAAGGTATGTCGGGGCAGCACACAAACATGAGTTAGGGGATAGGGACGTAGGGAAAAGAAATATTTAATTTGTGCATGTGGACTTTGTCATGTGTGCACCCTTTTCTAAATTTAAGCTTTTAACTTTGCTTTCTGTCTAGTCTGAAACATAGAAAAGTGACGGCAGAAAAAAAGACTGAGCAGTTTACCGAGTCTGCCCATTTTTTGTTTTTATTTAGTTTTTTTTAGTTTTTTTTTTTTTTTGTTTTTGCTTTTCGTTAACTTTTATGTCTGAGTATAGCTCTATGTTTGTCCCAAACAAATTTGAAGCCATTTACTGTTGACTGTCTCACTACCTCTGCTGGAAGTTTATTCCAAGCAAGTTATTAAAGGAGTGTAATGCAAGTAACTGACACCTTTAACACTTGGTCTCCCACTGTAAGCCACTAGGCACATTGGGGTAGGAAGAGTCAGCACCTAGAGTCATCCTGGTGCAGTACTACATGTGGTTGCCTTGGGCAATGGAAGTTTACAGTCAGTTGAAGCAACCTGTCAGTAGTGTGTACCTATGTCAGGTGGGACAGCCTCTAGCATCGAGTGAGCCATGTTCTGTACTCCTTTCGCAAACAATCTGTCTCCCATAGCAAAGGGAGCAGACTTGCACCACTGAGGTTCTCATCTTGTGCAAGGGTACGGGAAGTCAGGAGTTAAGTGAGTGTGTATATGGAGCCCGCACTAGGGACACGGTGGGGCCCCATTTTGCTACTGGGAGAAGGGTATTGGAAAATGCTGAACGCTGAATGCAAGCTACATTGAGAGGTGGACACGGACACGGAGACCCAAGAGTTAACTGGAAGGCAGTTATTGTGCAAGTGTATACTGTGTAAGTTCATCCCTAAAAACAGAGGCCCGCCTTAAGGTTGTATATTTCCCCATGGCAGCCCCCGCCTTGTCCCAGGGCATTGATGTAAACAGGACCAAGCAAAGGTACCCCATGTGTAAAGCAGAGTGATCCTGATATAGGTGCCTAGCGTAGCTCAGTACCCAAGGGGGGTAGTCTTCTCATGTGACCCAGACTTGGCGCCCAACGAGTTAATCAGAAAACATGAAGGAAAGGTCCATCATCACCCGCCTACCCATTACAACAAGCACAATGGCATTCTTTACTTTAGAGCACACAGCTGTTTTAACTTTGTTGGTATGAAAGGGTCCTAAACAGTGGTGGCTAGTAAAGTTTTAGGATGGGAGGGTGCCAGGCCCGCCCTTCTTTTTGACCCCTCCTACTTCTCATAAGCCCCACCCCTTATATAATCCACCCACCCCCTCCCCTGTATTCCACATATTGTATCATTAGTATACAGCTCAGCATCACAGGACAGAGTATACAGCTCAGCATCACAGGACACAGTATACAGCTCAGCATCACAGGACACAGTATGCAGCTCAGCATCACAGAACAGGGTATACAGCTCAGCATCACAGGGCACAGTATACAGCTCAGCATCACAGGACACAGTATACAGCTCAGCATTACAGGTCACAGTAAACAGCTCAGCATCACAGGACACAGTATACAGCTCAGCATCACAGGACACAGTATACAGCCCCAGCATCACAGGTGGGGTATATTGCAGCCAGTAACACAGTATGCAGCCAGTACACAGGTATTGCAGCCAGTGCAAAGGTATTGCAGCCAGTATCACAGTATACAGCCAGTACACAGGTATTGCAGCCAGTACACAGGTATTGCAGCCAGTATCACAGTATACAGCCAGTGCACAGGTATTGCAGCCAGTATCACAGTATGCAGCCAGTACACAGGTATTGCAGCCAGCCAGTACACAAGTATTGTAGCCAGCCAGTACACAGGTATTGCAGCCAGCCAGTACACAGGTATTGCAGGCCCAGTACACAGCACAGCAGCAAATACCTCAGGCCCAGGGGACGGGAGTCGAGTCAGGCTGCTCTTGAACACATGGCCGGCAGGAATAACAGGCGTGTGTGCAGTCCAACTTAGCACCAGCACATCTGCCAGTCCCGCCCCCGCTCCTAACCAATCAGTCACTGTCTGGAGGACAGTGACTGAGGCCAGAGCCAATCAGTGAATATATGCGCTTCACTGGTGCACATATATTCACTTTAATGGCCGACCAATAGGCTTTGGGAATTGCTGTCAGCAGACAGCAAGATACCCAAAAAAAATGGGACAGCCATGTACCGTTGCCCTATTCTTTTTTTTTTTTTTAGAAACTCCAGTGGGGAGGTGGCGCACTGGCGTCCTCTATGGAGCAGCCACCACAGGTCCTAAATTGTAATAACCTTTATTTTCCACAATTGTTTCAGTGCTAGAGTGATGCTTTCTCCTCACTTTTTTAGACATTACATATTTACATATATCAATTAAGTAAAAATAATTTGATTGTAAAAGCATTTCACCGTTTTTTTTTTTTAAATTCAGAGAGAACTCTGGTAATTATGGTACTTAAATGATAACTTATGTTATAGATGAAAAGCAGGCATCATTTTCTATTTAGCACATATAATCATTTATCAGTAGATATATAGTAGGTGGAGGCTGCTGATGGCAAATGAATGTGAGCCACTTTGCATAGAAAGGTGTGGTTTATATACAGAATATAACTATGAGAATGAGAAGGATTCAACTAAACTCTGATCTGTCAAAGTGATTCCTCATCACCATGATCATGTTCTGGACTGTCTTCACTGTCATCACTTATTTTTCCTGTAATTCATATTATATAGCCATTAAGATTACTAAATATAAATATAATAGATTTTATTTTCCTATTATCACCATTCTCTCATTTGTGTTGCAGATTCTATGGCTCAGTTTACTGTCACCCAGGAAGCCACAATAACCGCGTCTCTTGGTGGTAATGTCATTTTGTCCTGTGGTCGTAGTGATGGCTCTGTAGCTGGTGGTAATCACCCAAACTGGGTATATCAGGCACCTGGGAGTGTTCCTAAAGGTGTAACAGGTAGTGATGGAGGAAGTAATCATAATATAAAACCCCCAAAATATAATACTAATGAAGGAGGTAGTGATGGACAATGTGGAAATCCTTGTGAGGGTCCACGGACTAT
>BLSH010493407.1:306762-324737 GCA_018402905.1 Glandirana rugosa
GGATGTCTTAAGAGGGTAAACAAAAGAATATACGAGTGTTTAGCAATAATTTGTCTATCAGTAATGTACAGGCTGCAGATGACGGGGATTATTACTGTGCTCTATGGACTGGTAGTGCGTACACAGTGCTACAAATTCACACACAGTGAGACATTAATATCAACTTCCTCTTTTGTTCATCATACATACTTATTTAAATATCCAAAGAGTAATAATCAAATATATGTGTAGCAACCAGAATGTAGCTTTCACTAGTCTGACTGCAGTTAGGGTAGTTTGAATTGGTTTCTATTGATTTCTGTGCTAATTGAGTACAATTTTATATTTTGCCTTTTTCAATAATCATAATAACGATTTGTGAGCATATAAGAAAACAAATGGGAGAATTCTGTAGGTATTACTGATGTTCTACTGAAGTAGCCTAAGCTAATAAACCATTTCTTATCAATGTAATGCAAATTATAAGGGTGGGAAATGACATTTTTAGCATGGCATCTGCTCAATACCAAAAAGAAGGTTCTCACTGGAATTGGACTTTAAGGGACCAGCAGAATATTTTTTTTAAATGCTGTACATGTTTTAGAACATTTCAATCAAATTACAATGCCATACGTTTACTATACTGTAAATTAGGGGTGGAATTAAGATTGTGAAATACCTGGGGCACACTTAGGAAAGCAATGGTGCCATGACAGTATCATATTAATTGCCAGTCAGGTTTTTTTCTGCATCTGTGTCCCATTGGGGAGATTTCTATTTACTTTCTGTCCCATATGTGTGTACAGGTAGACTTGTGGACACAACAGATTAACAAGTCTGGTTAATCTTACAAACCAATGGATTATAAACTCTTTTACCGGACAAAATACTATAATTATTATGAACAGCTTTATAAATATATGACTTTAAATCATATTACAATGTTGCAAGGTATCTATAAAAATGTTATATATATATATATATATATATATATATATATATATATATAATAAGGCTTACCTGTAGGTAAAATGTTTAGGAGATATTCACCCTGCATGCAGCCAGTAACATCACCTGCGCATGCGCTTTGAAGGTCTGGTATACCTTGCCAGAACTTCAGAGCTTCGTGCCAGGACCGAGGGCTCCCGCGTGCATGTGTGGGAGTGAAGTCATCGCAACTCCAGGCAATCACACAGCCGGCGCGCACGAACCCGGAAGATAGGCCGGGGGGAAGATGTCCACTCTCTCAGCGGTGGCAGCTTGCCATGGGAGGGTCTCATTCTAAGGTAAGTAGTCCATAATGATCTAATATTTGATGCATACTAGCACATTATACAATTGCCTTACAGATTTTTTTTTTAACAGCCGTGGTTTACAACCGCTTTAAGATGTGTAGTTCAGTGCACCACTCCTAACAGATGACTACTCCATTCTCAAATGCTTGGCAGTCAGCAGGTTCTGCAATTCTCAGGTCTCATGATCTGTTCCTGGCTGGCTCACCCAGGTAGTAGCTCCACACAGCAACAGCATACCTCCCAAACGTCATGGATTTGCCGGGAATTTCAAACAAATCTCGGTGTCCAGTGAATCCGGACTGAGTCCCGTAGCGGAGCTCAGTACAGGAACAAGTTCCAGTACTGGACTCCACTAATCCCCCTGCCCGGTACGCACCAAGCAACCGTGCTGTGCTGCAGCTATCAGGCAGAGGCTCTCAGTGCTCAGCAGCACAGTCCCCCACCCACTCACCCGTCCGCTGGTTCGCCCCCACCCGCTGTAAGGGATGTATGAGGAGGGATGAGGAGGTGGGCTGGGTCAGCCCCCCCCCTGTGTTCCTGCCTTCCATGTGCCATAGTGTTGCTGCCTTCCATGTACCACAGTGTTTCTGCCTTCCATGTGCCAAAGTGATCCTTCCTGTCTTCCATGTGCCATAGTGATCCTTCCTGCCTTCCATGTGCCATAGTGATCCTTCCTTCCTTCTATATGCCATAGTGATCCTTCGTTCTTGCCTTCCATATGCCATAGTGTTCCTTCCTTCCTGCCTTCCATGCACCATACGGATTCTTCCTATCTTACAGGTATCATAGTGGTCTTTACTGCCTTCCATATGCCTATTGCCCATATGCATATTGTGAACCTTTCTGCCTTTCATGTGTCATAGTGATCCTTCCTGCCGTCCATATGCCATACTGATACTTCCTGCCTTCCATGTGTTATAGTGATCCTTCCTTCCTGCCTTCCATATGCCATAGTGATCCTCCCTTCTGCCCTCCATGTGACATAGTGATTCTTCCTGCCTTCCAGGTGTCATAGTGATCCTTACTTTCTGCCTTCCATTTGCCATAGTGATTCTTCTATAAGCTCTGTCTAATTTCAGTGTGTACAAAACCATATGTATGGAAGTAATTTTCTAAATGATTGTGTTGAGGTTCATACTGTATGTATCTCTGAGACTCCAGCTTGTGGCACAGCAATCAAAGTATACTTTATAGGTACAAGGAAGCACAGGTTTTGTTTAACCACTGCCCTTAAGCCACTCCCATGTTTGGCCACACCCACTCCCTAAAATGTCCCTGATTCTCAAGTACAAAAGTTGGGAGGTATGCAACAGGTCCCTTTGGGTTTCGATGTGACCAAATAGTTCCAAGGTCCCTGGTACTCAGCATTGGGTTTCACACTGCTCCAGGTCCCCCACACACAAAAGGTCAATAGCAGCTCAGCCTTTCAACCTTCTAGGCAGGGGTGGACTGACCATTCGGGCACTGGGGCGCTGCCCGAAGGCCCGTGGCCAGTAGGGGGCCCTATGAGATGTCACTGGCAGAGAGAATACCGGGCTTTGTGCCTAGCAGAGGTGAGCTAGTGGCTGGCTGCAGCTGTCAAGACTAGGATCTGAGTCGGGCAGAGACAGCGCAGCTCCCCTCTCACTTTCCAAACAAATGAAAGAGGAGGGAGGATGAATCTGCTCCACCCCCCGCCCATGTCCCTCTGTGCCCACCCACACTGCAACCCACGGCGTGAAGTCAGTGCTTGTGAAGAGGTTTGTGTGGGTGGGCTATTTGAAACCAATAGCAGCAATTACATTGAGAATCCAGAGATCAGCCTTGTGAGTGAGCACTGTGACTGGGTGTGCGCTGTGGACGTCGCCAAGTTTGGGACCGCCTTCTGTCTACATGGCATGGTACAAATGTGAGTCATTATCACAGTGCTGGAGGGGAGCACATAAACAAAACTTCACACAACTGTATTTGCATTAGAAAAGGGGGTATTGTGTTGATAGGATAACAGTGCTGGGGGATATCTAGGGTGTATGGGGGGAAACAGTGGTGAGGGAAGATTTTGCATAGTCATTGTGCTAAAGGTATCTAGGGCATAATTATGGGTGGGAGAAATATTGGGTGGAGGGGTCACATTGTAGGGGTTATGGGTGAAGGGAATATTGGGTGGAGGGGTCACATTGCTGGGGATGTCTGAGGTAGAGAGGTGACAGTGCAGAGGGTATCTGGGGTGTAGAGGGGTTACAATGCATGGGTAGAGGGGGGAGAATGGGTAGAGGGGTCACAGTGAGGGGGGATGGATAGAGGGGTCACAGTGCGGGGGTTGTTGGGAGCATGTGTAGCGGGTTCACAGTGCAGGGGTATCGAGGGGGAGAATGGATAGAGAGGTCACGGTGCAGGGGTATTGAGGGGAAGAATGGGTAGAGGGGTCACAATGCAGGAGTATTCAGGGGGACAATCTGTAGAGGGGTCACAGTGCAGGGGTATCAAGGGGGAGAATGGGTAGAGAGGTCACAGCGCAGGGGTATCGAGGGGGAGAATGGGTAGAGTGGTCACAGTGCAGGGGTATCGAGGGGGAGAATGGGTAGAGGGGGTCACAGTGCAGGGTGAGATCGGGAGGTATAATGGGTCAGTCCTTGCTACCTCTCTGTAAAGCAATCTGCGGTGGATCGCTTGTCAGAGATACTTCATGGGAGGTGATATGTTACCTCTCTGCAGCCTGTTTTAACTCTATAAATACCACACCACTATGCTGCAACGACATGCATTTTATAGGACAGTTGCGGTGTGGCTTTGAAGAGGGAGTGAGAGTTCAATAACAGCTGTGGCGCAGCCTCATACTCTTAAATGGATCAAGGGGTCACATGACAGCCAAGTAGTGAGCCTATTGGTCAGCCATTAAACTCTGTGCGTGTGCTGAACAGGCGCACACACACAGTTTGATTGGCTGCCCTGAGCTCAGGCTCAGTGTGATTGGATGCGGTGGCCGGGGGTGCGTCACTGTGGCAGCGGACGTGACTCTTACTCCAGAGAGACCCTAACCGCCTGATGACTGCCGAGGGGGACAGCACACTCTCCGCATGCCGAAACTCTGCAGACTCAGCTCGCTTCTCCGCATGCCAAATCTCTGCAATAATCCTGCCTGCCAGTGCCTATTGGATGGGGTAAGTGTGGGGGGGGGGTCTCTGCAATGTACCCCACCTGTGATACTGGCTGCAAACTGCCCCTACCTGTGTTATTGGCTGCAAACTGCCCTCACCTGTGTTATTGGCTGCAAACTGCCCCCACCTGTGTTATTGGCAGCAAACTGCCCCACCTGTGTTATTGGCTGCAAACTGCCCCACCTGTGTTAATGGCTGCATAACTGCCCCACCTGTGTTACTGGCTGCATAACTGCCCCCACTTGTGATACTGACTGCATAACTGCCCCCACCTGTGGTACTGGCTGCATATCTACCCCCACCTGTGTTATTGGCTGCAATTTACCACACCTGTGATGTTGGCTGCAATTTACCCCCTCCTGTGATATTGGCTGCAATTTACCCCCTCCTGTGATATTGGCTGCAATTTACCCCCTCCTGTGTTATTGGCTGCAATTTACCTCACCTGTGATATTGGCTGCAATTTACCCCACCTGTGATATTGGCTGCAATTTACCCCACTTGTGATATTGGGGCTATATACTGTGTCCTGTGATGCTGAGCTGTATACTGTGCCCTGTGATACTGAGCTGTATACTGTGCCCTGTGATGCTGAGCTGTATACTGTGCTCTGTGATGCTGAGCTGTATACTGTGCCCTGTGATACTGAGCTGTATATTGTGTCCTGTGATGCTGAGCTGTATACTGTGTCCTGTGATGCTGAGCTGTATACTGTGTCCTGTGATGCTGAGCTGTATATTGTGTCCTGTGATCCTGAGCTGTATACTCTGTCCTGTGATGCTGAGCTGTATACTGTGTCCTGTGATGCTGAGCTGTATACTGTGTCCTGTGATGCTGAGCTGTATACTCTGTCCTGTGCTGCTGAGCTGTATACTGTGTCCTGTGATGCTGAGGCTGTATACTGTGTCCTGTGATGCTGAGCTGTATACTGTGTCCTGTGATACTGAGCTGTATACTGTGCCCTGTGATGCTGAGCTGTATACTGTGCCCTGTGATGCTGAGCTGTATACTGTGTCCTTTGATACTGAGCTGTATACTGTGTCCTGTGATACTGAGCTGTATACTGTGACCTGTGATGCTGAGCTGTATACTGTGTCCTGTGATGCTGAGCTGTATACTGTGTCCTGTGATGTTGAGCTATATAATCTGTCCTGTGATGCTGAGCTGTATACTGTGTCCTGTGATACTGAGCTGTATACTGTGTCCTGTGATACTGAGCTGTATACTGTGTCCTGTGATACTGAGCTGTATACTGTGACCTGTGATGCTGAGCTGTATACTGTGTCCTGTGATGCTGAGCTGTATACTGTGTCCTGTGATGCTGAGCTGTATACTCTGTCCTGTGATGCTGAGCTGTATAATCTGTCCTGTGATGCTGAGCTGTATACTGCGCCCTGTGATGCTGAGCTGTATATTGTGTCCTGTGATACTGAGCTGTATACTGTGTCCTGTGATACTGAGCTGTATACTGTGACCTGTGATGCTGAGCTGTATACTGTGCCCTGTGATGCTGAGCTGTATACTCTGTCCTGTGATGCTGAGCTGTATACTGTGTCCTGTGATGCTGATCTGTATACCGTGTCCTCTGATGCTGAGCTGTATACTCTGTCCTGTGATGCTGAGCTGTATACTGTGTCCTGTGATGCTGATCTGTATACTCTGTCCTGTGATGCTGAGCTGTATACTGTGTCCTGTGATGCTGAGGCTGTATACTGTGTCCTGTGATACTGAGCTGTATACTGTGCTCTGTGATACTGAGCTGTATACTGTGCTCTGTGATGCTGAGCTGTATACTGTGCCCTGTGATGTTGAGCTGTATACTGTGTCCTGTGATACTGAGCTGTATACTGTGTCCTGTGATACTGAGCTGTATACTGGGACCTGTGATGCTGAGCTGTATACTGTGTCCTGTGATGCTGAGCTGTATACTCTGTCCTGTGATGCTGAGCTGTATGCTGTGTCCTTTGATACTGAGCTGTATACTGCGTCCTGTGATACTGAGTTGTATACTCCTGACACAATATGTGGAATACAGGGGACGGAGTGGGTGAATTCTATAAGGGGTGGGGCTTATTTGAAATAGGAGGGGTCAAAAAGGAAGGGCGGGGCCTGGCGCCCCCTATTCTAAAACTTCACCAGCCGCCACTGGAAGGGGAGCACAGAATGTCCAGATACAGGCACAGGGCAAGAGGGAGTATAGATACCAGGACACAATTGGAACAGAGATGAATAGAGTTTACATGTACAGCAAGATGGCAAGTATGAGAAAGAGACTATAGGAAGGGAAATAGAATGTACTTGTATCAACATAGGGCAAGTGAGAAAGGGAGCTTGAAGACCAGGAGACAGTGGACAGGGACATGAAAAAGAGTGTAAATATAAAGATTGTAAATGTAAAGACAAAGAGCATGTGGAAAATATAGCACTGAGATCAGGACAAAGGTGGGAAGGAATATAAATAAAAGGTTAGTGTACAGACACAGTGCAGCAGGGAGAAATGGAGCGTGGAGACCAGGACACAACAGGAAGGGAAATAAATAGAGTGTACAGAATCTCACCTGGAGGGGGGCGTAGGAGGAGGAGGATATGGAGCCCGAGGAGAATGAAGGGAGAGGAGGAGGACATGGAGCCCGAGGAGAATGGAGGGAGAGGGGGTGGAGGAGGAGGATGTGGAGCCCAAGGGGAATGTAGGGGGCGGAGGAGGAGGACGTGGAGCCCAAGGGGAATGGAGGGGGGTGGAGGAGGAGGACGTGGAGCCGGAGGGGGGGCGGAGGAGGAGGAGGACGCGGAGCCTGAGGGGAAAGGAGGGGGGCGGAGGACGTGGAGCCCAAGGGGAATGGAGGGGGTGGAGGAGGAGGACGTGGGGGCGGAGGAAGAGGACGTGGAGCCCGAGAGGAATGGAGGGGGGTGGAGGAGGAGGACGTGGAGACGGAGGGGGGTGGAGGAGGAGGACGTGTAGCCCAAGGGGAATGGAGGGGGGGGGCGAAGGAGGAGGACATGGAGCCGGAGAACGGCCGTGAGTGAAGTGCACTGCCGGCAGTGCCCCTGCCTTGTACCGGCCCTGCGCCCGCGGCTCTGTCAAGTCACCCGCCCGCCGGGCGGGCAACTTGACACTGCCGATAGGGGCCCCACGGGAGGCTCGGGCTGAGGGCGTGACATTCGGGGCTGTAGCCCTGATAGCCACCCCTTGGTGACGCCCCTACTTTGGGTACAATGGGTACAAGTTAAACACTGTTTTTTCTTACATCTTCTGGTACGGAAAATTTGGAAACTGACACAGTAAATGAAATATCATTTTTACATTTCATCAAAGTAAACCACCTGACCTCTGGAAAGTTTTACCCACTTCATGACCGGGGCATTTTTTGCTATTCAGCACTGTGCTACCTTAACAGGCAATTGCCCGGTCAAGAAATACTTTATGCATAAAACATTTTTATAATTTTTTTCACACAAATAGAGCTTTCTTTTGGTGGTATTTATTCACCACTGTTTCTAATATTTTTTGCTGTATTAATGAAAATGCTTAAATGTTTGGAAAAAAAAAGATATTTTCTACGTTCTGTATTAAAACATATCCAATCAAATCTAATTTCTTCATAAGTTTAGGCCAAAATGTTTCTGTAATGTAAAAAAAATCCCAATAAGTGTATATATATTGGTTTGTGTGAAAGTTATAGTGTCTTCAAACCATGGCATATCTGTATATTTGAAAATTGCTCAATCCTGATGTACTGACGGCCTATCTAAATTGCCAGGACAGTACAAATACCCCCAAATGACCCCTTTTTGGAAAGTAGACAGTCCAAGGAATTTAGTAAGAGTCGTGGCAAGTTTTTTGAACTTATAATTTTTTTTTGTCACAATTTTTCCAATAATTAAGAAATTAATTAAAATTTGATTTTTTTTTTTCACAATTTTTTTACATACTGTCACTGGTGCAGTACAGCATTATCATATGACTGTTTTTTGAGGTTGATCAGGGATACTGACTGATGACGGTATGTTAAAACATATTAAATAATTTTAAGTACATTTTTAAAAAATATTATTATTATTTTTTTTTTAATATTTCTTTTTTGCATCCTGTCATCAGAGTCGTACAGTGTCACTATAGTGACACTGTACTACTCTGGGGGGGGGGTTGTACGTTATTTCTGCTTATAACAGTGATGATCACTGTTATAAGCAATAGTTTTAGCTGTCACAAATGACTTTTATTCAGGACGGCTTATGATCTCTGATTTGGCTACAGCTAATCACATGGTACAGGGTGCTGGGATTGGTCCAGGTACCATGTGATAGCTGTGGGCCAATCATAGCATCATAATAGTATGCAAAACAGTCATGAATGGAAGCCGTTTATGACTGCTTTGTTTGTTGTCAGAGCTTTTTTTCTCAGAGAATAGGTGCAGGAACCCCCCCTTTCTGAGTCATCCTTTTTCTCTGCCCCTACCCACCTTCAATCACCGGTCTTTGGTTCCAGCCCCTACCCACCTCCCATTACTGCCCTTTTAGAGAATACAGAAGCAAGTATCATTTTGTGGTGATAAGTAATTTGTATGTAATTCAGCCAGTAACAATAGAGAGCCCTCCAGCAACAATAGATCTCCCTAACAACAATGGACCACCCGAAACAACCCCACCAGCAGCAACAATAGACCCCCTGGCAGCAACAACAGATCTTGCCACAGCCAACAACAATAGACCCCTCCCTCAACAGTAGATCTCTCCTAGCAATAACTAACCCCCCATCCCCAGTAACAATAGGTTCCCCCCACCAGTAACAATAGACCACCCTACAAAAATAGATCCCCTCCAGCTAGAATAGATTCCCCAACAGTCAGCAACAATAGACCCTACAGCACACCCCAGCACCCCTTTTCATTACATATAGTCAGTGCTAGAGGTGCCAGAACTACATTCCCCCACATTCCTGCTGAAAAAAAGCACTGCAAACTGTATATATCAAGCAAGTCAAAATCATTCCACTGCAAAATACATTTTTTTATTTTATTTAGACAGAACTCTAATTTTAGTAATTTTATCAGTAGATATATAGTAGGTGGAGGTTGCTGATGGCAAATGAATCTGAGACACTTTGCATAGAAAGGTGTGGTTTATACACAGAATATAACTAGGAGAATGAGAAGAATTCAACTAAACTCTGAACTGTCAAAGTGATTCCTCATCACCATGATCATGTTCTGGACTGTCTTCACTTTCATCACTTATTTTTCCTGTAATTCATATTTTATACTTTATTAAAATTACTGAATATAAATATATTACAATTTTATTTCCACTGTCATCCAGGAAGCCACAATAACCGCATCTCTTGGTGGTAATGTCATTTTGTCCTGTGGTCGTAGTGATGGCTCTGTAGCTGGTGGTAACTACCCAGCCTGGGTATATCAGGCACCTGGGAGTGCTCCTAAAGGTTTAACAAGTAGTAATGGAGGAAGTAATCATAATATAAAACCTCCAGGAACCTCTGAACGTTTTACTGGATCCATCCAAGGAGGCTCAAGTGTTTTGTCTATCAGTAATGTACAGGCTGCAGATGACGGGGATTATTACTGTGCTCTATGGGCTGGCAGTGCGCACACAGTGCTACAAATTCACACATGGCGAGACATTAATATCAACTTCCTCTTTTGTTATTCTCACATACATTACGTTGTACCTATTTAAATAGCTAAAGAATATCAAATATGTGTGCAGCAACCTAACAGAATATTACTTTCACTGGTCGGACTGCAGTTAGAGTAGATTTAACTGGTTCCTATTGGTTACTGTGCTAATCAAATACAAATTTATATTGCCTTTTTCAATAATCATAATAAGCTGTGGGAGCATAGAAAAAACACATTTCAAAATTCCATGTGTATTACTGATGTCATACGTAAGTGGCCTAAGCTAATAAACTATTTCTTAGCAATTTAGGCCAAATTACAACAAAATAATGCAAAGGTGAAAACTGAAATTTTTGGTATGGTGTGTACCCAAAACAAAAAAAAATCTGTCTGGAACTAAGCTTTAACCACTTCAGCCCTGGAAGGATTTGCCGACTTCCTGAAGAGAGCACTTTTTGCGATACGGCACTGTGTACATTTAACTGACAATTACTCTTTCATGCTACATTGTACCCAAACAAAATTTATGTCTTTTTCTCCCACAAATAGAGTTTTCTTTTGGTGGTATTTGATCACCTCTGCGGTTTTTATTTTTTGCGCTATAATCAAAAAAGAGCAACAATTTTGGAAAAACCCAATATTTTTTTACTTTTTGATATAATACATAAAAAAACAAATTTGTTCATCAGTTTAGGCCAATATGTATTCTTCTAGATATTTTTGGTAAAAAAAAATCGCAATAAGCATATATTGATTGGTTTGCGCAAAAGTTATAGCGTCTACAAACTATGAGAATTGATTTATGCCGTTTTTATTATTATTTTTTTTTTTTACTAGTAATGGCTGCAGTCTGCAATTTTTAACGGGACTGTGATATAGCAGCGGACATATCGGACACTTTTGACACTGACATTTATACAGCGATCAGTGCCATAAATATCCACTGATTACTGTATAAATATCAATGGCAGAGAAGGGGTTAACACTAGGGGGCAATCAAAGGGTTAAATGTGTTCCCTGTCACAGTGTTCTAACTGTATGGGGGCTGGGATGACTGGGGGAGGAGAGAGATCGCTGCTCCCATATACTGGGAACATACGATCACTCTCCTCTCCCCTATCAGAACAGGGATCCACTTGTTTACATTCACGGATCCCTGTTCTGTCATGATCGCGGAGCAATTGATGGCCAGCGGACATCGAGTCTGCCCCACACGTTGATTGGCTCTCCTGCTAGCCGTCAATCCATGGCGCGCGGTCGGGAAGCGGTTAAAGGACCTGTAGAGTATTTATAAAAGGTCTGTATACATCAAATGTCCGTTACAATGCCATATATTTATAATACCATAATGCAGGGGTGTATGTAGGATTATGAAAGACCTGGGGCACATCTTGGAAAGCAATGATGTAATGACAGTATCATAAAACAGCCTGTTGGGTTATTTTCTGTATCTGTGTCCCATTGAGGAGATTTCCCTTTACTTCATGTCCCATAGCCACAACAAGAAGTGAGGGAAAATCCCTCCAAAGTGAGGAGATCCCTAGTAGTCATGAGGGTCACCAGAGCTAGTGTTCTGATTGGAAAATGTCCCCTTTACACAGAGGTATAACTAAAACTTTCAAGGCCCTGGTGCAAGAAATTATGAAGGGCCCCCTGACCCCTGGCCAGGGCCCTTTCCTCTTCCCACTGATCCTGGGGCCCTTTACTCCTATCGCGGGTTCCTTTATTACGGTACCGCAGCAGGGCCCTTTCACAAGTTCTGCAGCGGGTCCCCTTTCTGCCCTCTCCAGGCCTTCCCATGGTGGTGAAACGCCAGGGCCCTGTCACAATTGCAACCGTCGCAATCCTGACAGTTCCCTTTTTATTTTAATTGTATTCATTTTTTTACCATTTCATTTTATTTCTTATACAATTTTATTTTTACAATGTTTTACATTTTTTTAGGAGCTCTGTTGGGGGGCTTTGATTAAATATCAGGGGTCTAAACAAACCTCAGCTCTCAATTTCCATCTGTGTAGCCTCAGCTGCACAGAATGAATGGACAGGAATACCGAGCCTCCCATTCATTCAGAAATGGAAGTGTAGTAAAAACAATTTACTATGCTTCCGTTATGAATGAACCAATTGGTACCAATCACTGACTCTGTTCATTCAGAAAAGGAAGGAGCCAGTAAATGACAAAATTACCAACCCATTCCCATCTCTTCATCATGACACCTCTTCTACAGCAGCTGGCAGGAAAGAGGAGGGGGGAAGACAGCAGCTCTGTGGGGGGGGGGGGGGGGGGCAGGGAAACACACAGGGACCCTGGGAACAGCAGAAGACAAGAAAACTGGATAGAGGAAAATGGAGGAGATTGGGTCCTCTAAGTGCCACCCTGCCATCCCTCCTATTCAGATGTACAAGGGAGGCACACGGGCCCCCTGGACCTTGGGGCCCGGTTGCAATTGCAACCCCTATCGTTACGACCCTGCCTCTATACTTGTTCTTGTGATCAGTCAAAATTTGGGATTTACTTTCACTTTCGGGTTTAATGGTTACCAGGACACATGGAGAAGTTAAAGTGTTACTAATCCCACAACAGTAAAATCTGCCTGTATATGCAGAATAGCATGTTTGTTATACTCACTGTGGGGGTTAATCCTCTGTATTGTGTAAAAAGGCTCTTTGATCCTGTATGGACAGTTCCTCCCCCTCCTGCAGGATCTCTCTTGGCAAGTCCAGATAAGACACAGTGAGCGTAGTACTGGTGCACATGCTCAGTTTTGTCTCTATTGCTGGAGAGAATATTTCCTCTTTGAGCTGAGCTTTTCAGGTCACATGATATTGACATCACACATGTGGGTGTGTATACAGATCCTAAATGCCAGCCCAGTCCCTCTCTCCTCCTCCATGCACAGTAACTAAAAAATACACAATGGGTGGGATATGACATCTTGATTGATGGGTGATCCGTCTCCTATAACAACATGAGGACACAGGCTGTAGTGGAAATCTCCTCCTATCTGAACACTCAGCACTCAGGCAGACCCTGCAGTGTATCACGTGACCGTGGTATACAGATCAGCCAAAAAGGTATATAGTGGCAGTATTTTAATGTTAAATCTCCCTAAGGGGGAACGAGCATCAATAAAAACCTGACAGTCCCTTGCCACTCAAAAAAAATGTCATTTAGTTATATTTATGTAGCCCTGTGCTGTACTACAGAAACATGGAGAAAGAGACATTGCCCTCTTTACAGTAAATTTTACTTTCACTTTCTAACTTTCTATTACTATGCTGGATGTTGTGTTGCACTATCCCCTCCTGTCAGCAGGGGGAGAGCTATAGCCAGGAAAGCCTATGGACTTCGCAGAAAACTGTAGATCATGGGAAATGAACTCCGGAACAGAAACCATAGAACGGGATTCATGAACCCTTTACACTACAGTTCCCCAAGGACTCTGAGACAGAGGGTCAGTGGCGGAAGCTTTTACCAGACTGCTCCAAGAATTTCTTTCTCTTGGTAACACAAGAATTCATGTGAGCACATCAACCTGTGTGCCCACATTTCTGCGGGAGACCAGACTGGTGGGGATCAGAGCCTGAAGCCTGAGAGTGGTGACACAGGGGTAGTGCTGTAGAGACTGTGGCAATCACACTCATCCCACCCTTGCTACAGGGAGACTGAAGTGTCTTCTCACTTTCGTCTCCTCCACTCTGGAGCCATCTGCACAGAGACAAGGGCCCCTTTCCTTCAGAGGGAATCTTCAGCTACACCACAGGGACTAGTGAGAGGGGTCACTGCTCACCATTTGCACATTGAGAGCAGAGAGTGAATTAGGAGAAGAGGGAGACTACACTGCATGCTGATTCACCTACCCTGTTGATAAGTGCACCAAAGCTGCTCATGCCAGTAGACGAACACAATAAATGACTGCCCCCTACAAAACCATTCTACTATCCCCTATCCATTATTCATTTAAAAGGTACCTTCATCTAGTGAGCCTAGGACTAGCATAGTCACCAGTAATGCATTTTGGCAGTATAGTCTCCTGAACACATTTTATTTAGCTACGTTATGGTCCATTGCTGTACACATGGTGATCTTGCTACTATTTATGCTGACCCTGGTGCATAGTATTTCCCTATTCCTACTGCTGACTATTGATAATACTGTATGCGGAGTTGCATTACTTCTACTGCTAATCCACTTTCATGCCTTTATCGTCACCATACATATTATATGGCAATATATTTTGACTCGCCTTTACTATTTTGTTTGGTGTCTGTTTCCTAGCACAGCATCATTATTTTGTATTTAGTATTGCCTTCAGTGATGTCTGTGATATTTCAAGCTGTGTTCATTTAACCACGTGCGTCAGAGGGGCTGAAGTCATTGAGGAGGTTCAGGCAAAAAAAGAGGACACATCCTATCCAGAGCCTCCTGCTGGGGTAGTACTACATTTTGATTATGGCTCCATAAAACAAGAGTCCTTGCCATAGCTGCATATTCGGTTTGGCCTACAGGAACATGATTAAATATAGTCTATGCCTAAACAGACTGCACACATATGTCACAGTCCTTGAAACCACAAAATACTCCATAACTCCTCAACTACTGTACCACAAATTAGTGTTCCATGGGCACACATACTAAAGCATTGTCTTTAAAAAATAAAACAGAATACGAACAAAAAATAGTCAGAAACTACTTAGCAACCTGCAGCTGTTTAGACAAGAAGCACTTTGGTCAGAAGTATTTAATATACAGCAGTAAGCACGTTGATATGTACAACACAATATATAGAGTGCAATAGTCAGCAGTATGTGTCATAGTGCTAGTGGGAAAAAATGCTCCATGTTGGGAGAGGAAAAGTTCTATGAATGCCCCCACGCTGTGGTGTGCTTAAATGATTTTAAATTAAATTAAGTTTTGACTGCTGCAAGAAAAAAGATGTGCACTCCTTTGAGAATTAGTATGGGACGTTCCTGTGCTGTCTGTGCTCAGTAAAAAATAAGGAAATATAAAAAATAGTCTACAATAACTACCATATATTCAACAATATCTGCTATGACAAATGACAAAGAATAACAATAAGCGTTTATATAGTGCTGTGATTTTTCAATATCGAGATGATTCCTTTAAAGTGCCATACCTGCAGAAAAAGTTCTTTAAAAAGTGCAATCTGTGCAGAAATATATGGCAAAGGTGATGAAAGTGCTGTGCTCCCTTTCTTTCTGTGCGCTCACTCACCAGCTACTCACTCAAATGTTAGTCTTTCATGACAAGCATATAAAACGCCGTGCAATCCGCGGTTTGCGTTCCAAAATCCAGGAAATGGCGTCACTGGAAGTCTCCGTACCTAATGCATTTCACTCCACCCCAGGAGCATCACGAGAGGAAAAATACCCTCTAAAGGTGACCAATGGGAGAAAAAAAGGAATTTGTATATTGGAAGCCAGGGCCTGTGCCCCTTTAAATTGGCGGTCAATGTCTATGTCCCCTTACATTGGCAGCCAGTGTCTGTGTCCCCCTTACATTGGAAATATAACAATGTTAGTTTGCGCTACGGCAAATGGCAGGAGAGTTTTGCCTTTAAGATAAAAAGCAGCAGCGAGCACTATTTGTTGATCACAAAATCTGTATAGCATAAAGTCCTTGTGCAGCGCTTAACATAAGAACAGGTGAATGTTCATAAACACAGTCTCTTATTTTAGTGGTGAGAAGTGGAAAGACCAACACCAGTCTTTGTGCACAGAAGGAACAGCACCCTGCATCCAGTGGTCTTCTTGGTATTCTTACCAGATAATTGTTAAAATAGGGCATATATGTTTCACAGCAACCAAAAGCTCAGGGAAAAACTTCTCCAGCTGAGAAGAGGAACAGCCAGCCCTGCAGCGATCTCTCTCATATTTCCATACCCACAGCAGAGATATATCCGAAAGTGGAGCAGCAAAAAGAGTATATATAGTGAAGCCCGTTTTGAAAGGAGTTTATTTGGTAATAAAAGTTGCACTTTGGGCAGACCAAATGCTACCTTAGAGATTCCACACAGGTGCTAAGGGCACTTAGGGGCATAGAATGGAAAGAGGGTATGATTATGGTTTCTGCAGATGTAACGTCTCTGCATAGCATTATTTCTCACTCAGACGGGATGGAGGTTGTGGAGTCGTTTCTTAGACAAGACGAAGGTCTATCTTCCATCCAGAGAGACTTTATACCCGGCTTGCTCAGGTTCGCCATGACTCATAATTATTTTTGGTTTGGCATCTCTTTTACCTTCAAAATAGGGGAGTCGCCATTGGAGCCAAGTTTGCTCCGAGCATGGCAAACCTGCTCATGGCCAAGTGGGAGGAGGACGTCATCTATTCGAACCAGAGACCTGAAATTGTCTTTTGGGGTCAATATATTGATGACGTCCTCCTCCTGTGGGATGGTGATATGACTTCCCTGACCAATTTTATGGAATACCTTAATGATAATACTCTTGGCATTACCTTACAATATGAGGCTAGTGAGATCCAGATTAATTTCCTGGAAATGTTCATAGAGGTGAAGAATGGAGAATTTGTCACCTCTACTTTTTTTAAGAGCACTGATCGAAATGGATACATTGATCAAGACAGCTGTCATCACCCTACCTGGCTGAGGACTGTGTCCAAGGGGCAGTTCATTCATCTTAGGATGCCAGGCGCAGGTTCTTAAAGGTAGATCTCTGGAAAAAGGGTAAGGGTATGTTCCACCCTTGAGATTACATATTGCTCCCAATATATTGGATGCCCCTAACAGAGTGCCCTTTTTTTCAGAATTCTAAAGGTTACCCATTTCGCAGATGTGCTATTTGTAAGCTTAATGCGGACAAGCGGAGGAAAGTGTGCCAATTCAGTTCTCATGCCACCTCTGAGATTCATGATATTGGCACCAGCATTACATGTACCTCTCGTAATGTTGTATCACCTGTCCTTGCAGGTTGCAGTACATTGGTCGCACCATTAGGGCGTTGAATGTAAGATTGGGTGAGCATGTGGCCAACATTAGGAAAGGTTTTCCTGAACATAGTGTCTCCCGGCACTATCTGGATCACCACAACAAGGATGCTACTGGAACCATTTTTGTTGCGGTAGATAGGTTTACCCCTCATTGGAGGGAAAGTAATGTTAAGAGAGAGATCTCCCGCCTGGAGACCCAGTGGATATATAGGGTTACAAGTTACGTCCCGTTTGACCTGAACGTGGACTGGGAAGTGAATAATTTTATTAGTAATAACTAAGTCTCTGGGTCTTCTTATGCTGTATCTGGATATGTTATAGCTCTACTGGAAATATTTGATAGAGTTTATCAAATTCTTTTAGTATTCTGGTTTTATTATTGTTGATCTTTTATGTCAATATCTTAATTGTTTCATTGATACATTTTTAGGGAAAATAAATGTAGAAAAAGTTTTTTTTATATATTTTATGGGATTTTTTTAAATATATAGCTTTAAAATGCTATTTCTATGGTTATTTCTTTGAACGTTATCCTCCACACATATCTATGATTGGTAATTGTTTTATTTTTTCCTACATGATTAGACACAAGTTGAATGTCTGTCATGTCCCCGTGACAGGAAATTCATTCATTTTGTTAGCTTGTAGTCTTATTTGGAAGTCATGTGATGTGCTCCATTCCCTGATGTGTTTGGAGTATCTGCAAGCCCTTAGCTGTGTCCCTGCCACAGCTGTTTGCAATGTGTTTGTTTAACCACTTCAGCCCCGGAAGGATTTCCAGCTTTAGGACCGGAGCCCTTTTTGCGATTCGGCGCTGCGTCGCTTTAACTGACAATTGCGCGGTCGTGCGGCGTTGTACCCAAACAAAATTTGCGTCCTTTTTTTCCCACAAATAGAGCTTTCTTTTGGTGGTATTTGATCACCTCTGCGTCATTTCTGATTGCCGCTATAAACAA
>BLSH010493407.1:377219-390767 GCA_018402905.1 Glandirana rugosa
GTGTTAAAAATTGGATCAGCCATTATCACCGGATAGCCAGCCACCTGCTTTAAAAAAACAATACCACGGTATAGCCCGATACATCCACTTAAAGCTTCCGCCGTTTATAAACAACAATTCGCGTTAAGTAGTTAAAAATTGTGATGACATGGACCAGTCCAACAGGTGGTGTCAGAGCCAGAACACTGTAACCCCTTGCAGTTACTTTTGTTGGGCGCAGGAACAGGCCCTGGTGTTGTAAATTAGTTTAACCACTTAACGCGAATCGCTGTTTATAAACGGTGGCTGCTTTAATTGGATGTATAACATGGAGGGGCACAGCAGCATACGTTACTTCCGGGTCACATGTGCGACCGGACAGGAAGGAGAAGGAGCCGCCATTTAAACCCGGCCTCCAGCCCGGTGGGGTCAGATCGGCACAGGACCCAAGGGCATCTGATGCAGCTGGCAAGGACCGGCAAAACTGGTCAGGTTCTGCCTCTGCACCTCTTCCGCCCCCTCCCGGTCACTGGCAATGAGAGCCAGTAGAATTACTCAGCAAACTGGATAAGTACATTCTCTTCCATTCAGTATTGTGTGGAATTGTTATGTGCACTGCTCAAGTGGATTATATATGGTTTAAGGACTGGGATGTCTTTCCTATTGTTTGGACATGGACTTTAGTGCAAGGGGGGTTGTTTTTCATCTCATGGTCTATCTATTTACACCCCCTCTAGACCACTGCTGCGTTTAATGCCTCCATTGGTATTGAATAGTATCCAAACTAAGGACAATCACTACTATCATAATTTTGGGCCAAACGTACACATTCACACCATTCATACAGCACGCCATTGACAGTCATATTCTGACTCCTCGCCAAGTGATCCACAGTGTGCTACATCTATGCCATGGGCAGTTACTATTTATAACCACTACAAACAATTTATCCTTACCAGCCCATAGGGGTCTGGAACAGGGGGGTCTAGTGGGGGTCCCCAGTGGGTTAGTGGGTGGGGTCTGGGGTGGAGGGGTTTGAGGTTTTATTACTTGTTTGTCTGTTTTTTAGTCCAATTATATATGTTTCTATACAATTTTGATACATTATCAATAAAGTACCTATATATTTTTACAAATCTAACTATGTGCATGTAGTTGATTTACGTATTGGTGTAGGTTGAGCTTGAGTTCAGGTTTTTATTTTTTGTGTACATATAATCTATCTACCTCATATTTTTTATTTGTCAGCCCTTCCCAACAGAGCCCATCACATGAACAAGGCAATGTGTTTGTTTTATTTTGTTGCAGTGGTATGCACGGCATTGTTTTGTTCGAAATGCACAGCTGTGTCATCTTTTCTGGTGTAAAATTGTCCTAAATTGTTATACCCTTCATTTTCTGCCATTGTTTCAATGCTAAAATAAAGCTTTTTTCCTCACTTATTCAGGTATTACATACTTACATGTAGATCAAGCAAGTAAAAATCATTTGACTACCAAAGAATATTTTTCCAAATTCAGACAGAACTCAGTACTTACAATACATAAATGAAACAAGAGAAAAATAGGCTTAATTTTCTATTTAGCTCATATAATCATTTATCAGTAGATATATAGTAGGTGGAGGCTGCTGATGGCAAATTAATGTGAGACACTTTGCATAGAAAGGTGTGGTTTATATACAGAATATAACTATGAGAATGAGAAGGATTCAACTAAACTCTGATCTGTCAAAGTGATTCCTCATCACCATGATCATGTTCTGGACTGTCTTCACTTTCATCACTTATATTTCATGTAATTCATATTTTATAGTTCATTAAGATAACTGAATATAAATATACTAGTATTTTTTTCTACTATCATCATTCTCTCATTTGTGTTACAGATTCTATGGCTCAGTTTACGGTCACTCAGGAAGCCACATTAACAGCGTCTCTTGGTGGTAATGTCATTTTGTCCTGTGGTCGTAGTGATGGCTCTGTAGCTGGTGGTAACTACCCAGCCTGGGTATATCAGGCACCTGGGAGTGTTCCTAAAGGTTTAACAGGTAGTGATGGAAACACTAATCATAATGGAAAACCCCCAGGAACCTCTGAACGTTTTACTGGATCCATCCAAGGAGGCTCCAGTGTTTTGTCTATCAGTAATGTACAGGCTGCAGATGACGGGGACTATTATTGTGCTCTATGGGCTGGTAGTGCGTACACAGTGCTACAAATTCACACACAGTGAGACATTAATATCAACTTCCTCTTTTGCTCCTTGTATGCATGCTTATTTAGATACTTATTTAGCTAGCTAAACAGTAATAATCAAATATGTGTAGCAACCTCACAGAATATTCCTTTCACTGGTCTGACTGCAGTTAGAGTCGTTTTTAACTAGTTTCTATTGATTACTGTTCTAATCAAATACAATTTTATATAGCCTTTTTCAAAATGTGTAATAATGCTGTATGAGCATATTAAAAAAAACAAATATGGGAATTCCTTGAGCATTACTGATGTTTTACTGAAGTAACCTAAGCTAATAAATCATTTCTTATTCATTTAGGCCAAATTATAACAAAATAATACAAGGATGGACACCAAATTTTTTGGTATAGTGTCTGCCCATTACCAAAAAGTTCTGTCTGGAACTAAGCTTTACAGGACTAGCAGAATATTTATAAAAGTTTTGTATATGTTTTAAGACATTTTCCTCAAATGTCCATTACAATTCTATACTGTAATGCAGGGGTGTAATTAGGATTGTGAAAGACCTGGGGCAGGCTGAGGAAAGCTCAGGCAGTATCATAACAACTGCCTGTTAGGTTGCTAGCAGGTGCAGTTAGCTTGCTTACCACTAGATGGCTCTGTTTCTAGTATAGTCTGGTATAAGGGAAAGTGGTAATTTGGTGTTTGGACCCTTTAGGAGAAAACCTTAATCTATTGATGTAATGGGTGGGGTTAGTGCCCATATAAATGCTAGGATGGGATGGGCCTAGGGAGATGGGACATAGGAGCCAAACACACCAGAGCTATCCAGATTTAGTCGGCTACTGTCCAAGGGCCCTTAACAGGGCTGAAACCCCAGTCGAGGTGGTTCAGAACTCAGTAAGAATAGCTGTAGTTGCCCTGACTCTTTTTACAGTCTTCTGCTGGTCGTGAGAAAAAGGCCTTTTAAGCCAGGCCATAGTCCTCTGATGTGAATACCAGTGCTCCTGGGTATGAGTGTGACATCTGGGAGCATGCCTGTCAGTGACAGATCAATTTAAATAGTCTGGGGGCAGGAGGCTTGTCAGAATCTGGAAGCCCCCTTTAACAAGGGGGGCCCAGATCCCAGCCCCCTTATATGAATGAGTAGGGGTACATACTACAATAGGTTTTGACAAGTCCTTTATTAAAAAAAAATTAAAACATAAGAACACCAACCAGAACGAAAAAAAAAATGTTACTCATCAACAAGCCGAATGACAGGTAAACATACTTCTCATTGGGTGAGTGTCATTCCTGAATGACAGATAAACATGGGGTCGGGATCACCCGGTTACCCCCGCCCCTATGTTTACCCGTCATTCAGCTGTGTCCCTGGATGGGAGCATGTTTTTTTTTTTTTTTCCATTTGTTCGGATGGGTGTTTTTTTGTTTTATTAATGAAGGACTTGTCAAAAATGGTTGTTGTGTTTTTATTGTCTTTAACTTTTTATGGTGAATGAGTAGGGGTACTATGTACCCCATATTCATTCACATAGGGGGGCCAGGAACTGGGGCCCTTTTGTTAAAGGGGCCTTCCAGATTCTGATAAGCCCCCCGCCCACAGACTTCCACATCCACCAGGCCAAGGTTGTGGGGATGAGGCCTTTGTCCCCACCAACTTGGGGACAAGGTGCTTTGGGGGCCCCTGCCCAAAGCAACCCCCCCAAGTTGAGGGCATGTGGCCTGGTATGGCTTGGGGGGGCACTTGCTCAACCCCCTTTCCTGGATTGCTGGGCTGCATTCTCGGATAAGGTTCTGATATGGATTTTGGGGCGACCCCAAGCCATTTTTTTATGCATTTTTCATTGCCGGCATTCTTTTGTTTACATTTCCCCGCTGACAGCTGATGAGTGTCAAGGACATGACGGCCGGCTTCCCGACCCGCTCCTTAACAATTAGCTATTCTTCACACAGAGTTCCGTTTGGAAGCAATAATGACATTTATAAAGCCAAAAAAAGGACATTTTCCCTGCAAACTTTCTTTATTTTGTAGACAAAGGTTTGGGGAGCCAGTCTGTGGCTACAATTTAGTGCACTAGGAACAACATTAGAGATTTTTTGGATAAATTCTGGTGTTTCGCAGAGTTTGGATAGAAGTAACAGATTCGAAAAAATTGTGCCTTAACACCGTAACCCTATAGAGGTACTCATGATGAAAGAATTGGCCTTGCTGGCAAAAAATTTAAATGATATGCACCTGTCAAACAGGTGTGGAAAATTGGTCTTTGGGTGTCGGTGGTGCCTTCACACCATAACCCTATAGAGGTACTCTTGATGATGCAAGAATTGGCCTTGCTGTTAAAAAATTAAATGATATGCACTTGTCAAACAGGTGTGGGAAAACTGGTATTTGGGGGTTAATTGAGACCATGAAACCTACCCCAAAAATGTTTTTTTCAGATGAAATCAACACCCACAAAGCAAGACAGCCCTTCAGAGATTCTAGATTCAGAAAGCACTTAATTATCATCAAGGGGCATCAGAGGCATGATAGCTACTGCTAATCCAGGACTGTCTGGGAAGAAATCAAAGTTCTTCAAATCTTGCCCATCTCCAACATGGCCGCATCAGGCGCACACCTGCACTCACTGGCACGCACAACGTGATAAATGTCAGCCTTCCCTGGGCTATTTAAACCTGCCATGGCTGTTGTCACATTGCTGGATTATCTCTCAGCTTCCCTGCGTCCTGTGTTCCTGTATCTGCTATTTGACTACCTGACTTTGACCCGGCTTGCTCCTGACCTGTGAATCTTGTCTCCTGATCGACCTTGGCTTGTACTTTGACTACTCTCCTGGCTTGCTCCTTGTGCTTGACCCAAGGCCTGCTCATTGACTTCGGTCTGGCTCTGCTCTCTGTGTATGACCCGGCTTGTCCAACAACCTTCTCTAAACTTGTCTTACCGTGCATGACCTCTGGCTTGGCTATTGTGTTTCCCTGTGCCTCCACCACTTCAAGTTCATCTGGACTCTTAAGCTCACCAGTCCACGGCCTATCCAGCTGTTCCTGTGGAATACAGTCATACCATCACCTTACTGGCAAACCGTGCTTCTTTGGGCACTGCACTCCCTGTACCCACCTCCAGGGAGGCATTGCACTTAGCTGCAAGGGGAGCCCTCTAGCATCTTGGCCTCACACCTGCATCCTGACAGCATAATCCAGCCAAAATGTCTGAGGCCGACTGAGGTGCTTCCCCGCTAGAGGCTTTGTGTCAGAAAGTCACAACCCTCACCCAAGCTGTGCAGAGACTGCAAGACGGCTATTTCCAGTTGGAGGGACATTTGCAACACCTTGTGGTGTCACCTGCTATATCTGACCAAGCCACGGGACCTGCTAACCCCGATCCCACTCAGGAACGCACAGCGGCCACCCACACGGTAGTAGTTCATCCACCTGAATGTTCATCCACCTGAACCAAGGGTCCCCACACCTGAACGTTTCTCCGGAGACCGGGAGAAGTTCAGATCATTTAAGAATGGCTGCATGCTTTACCTAGCCCTATAGCCCAGGACTTTATCTCTTGAAACAGTCAAGGTGGGGTTCGTCATCTCATTATTTACTTATGAACCCAAGGCATAGGCATAGTTTGCGTGAGCAAAAGGATCCGGTCATCAACTCAATAGATGTATTCTTTGATGCCATGGCACGACTATATGATGACCCTCAGCGAGTGGCTACTGCTGAAGCCACCCTGCATGCCTTGCAACAAGGGAAGTGGCCTGTGGAAGACTACACCGCAGACTTCTGCAAACTCTCTGCTGATACAGAGTGGAAAGAGGCCTCCCTAAGATACCAGTACCGCCAGGGGTTGTCCAAATTCTTGAAAGACGAACTTGCCAGGGTGGCAGCCATTAGAAGGCTTAATCCAACTCGCTACCCAACTAGACAGATGCATGCAGGAGCGACGTTCAGAGAAGTCACAGACTTTTAGACCCACTTGGATGCTGCCTAAGGTCCCATCACCTTCAGCGGTCACTCCCTCACCTACTATCCTGTCCGATGTGGAACCAATGAAAATTGGCCTGATTCGTTTAGCTCTAACACCTGAAGAGAAGCTACGTGTCGGCAAGCGAACCTGTGCTTGTATTATGGAGGAGCCAGACATTTCCTGTGAAGCTGCCCCATCAGGCCAAGCAAGTCTGATGCCTGTTGTCCGGTATACCTTTCTCTGTCAGGATCCTCTCCGGCTCACCTTGTCTTCCCTGTCTCCCTGCAGGTGGCGGAAGAAGAGTTCCAGCTCCCAGCGATCATTGATTCTGGCGCCTGCAGCTGCTTCATGGACATTTCGTTAACCAAAGGACTTGGATTTCTCTGGTCCCTAAGAAGCAGCATTTCGCTGTTTGCCTGGCTGATGCCCCGCTCTGGCCCTATTTGCCAAGAGATTGTACCTCTACTTACCACAACCAAGTCGGGCCATCGGGAATATCTCCGGTTTGATGTCTTGAACTCTCCCCTATTTCCCATAATTCTAGGTATCACATGTCTCCAAGCCCATGACCCCCAAGTTCACTGGTCCACTGGGGAGGTCCAATTCTCTTAATCTTACTGCCAGCAGCATTGTTTGCTCCAGAAGCCCGATCAGGCCTCTAATTGCATGACGGTACAACCTTCCACTGGCAGCTATCAGAACGTGTCTTCAGCCTATGAAGATTTCCTAGATGTCTTCGATAAAAAGAATGCAGATGCTCTGCCACCCCACTGGCCGTATGATTGCCCCATCTAACTTTTACCTGGGTCGGAGATCCCATTTGGCCGCATCTTTCCCCTTTCGGAGAGGGAATTGAAAACATTGCTGCTTCACCTAGATGAAATATTGGAGAAGGTGTTCATCCGCCCATCTTCCTCTCCTGCAGGGGCCGGCATATTCTTTGTGGAAAAAAAGATAAGGCTCTTAAACCCTGCGTGGATTACCGAGAATTAAAAGATCACCATAAAGAATCAGTACCCTCTTTCACTAATTCCAGAATTATTTCAGAGATTCTGCAATGCACAAATCTTTACAAAGCATGACCTACGGGGGACTTACAATCTAATTCACATTTGTGAGGGGGACGAATGGAAGACGGCATTCGGGACACGTTTTGGGCACTTTGAGTACCTTGCAATGCCATTCGGACTCTGTAATGCCCCAGCCACTTTTCAACATCCGGTCAATGATATTGTTTGGGAGTTTTTGGATAATTTCGTCATTATGTACCTTGACGATATTCTTATTTTTTCAGCCACTATTGACCTGCACAGGTCCCATGTCTAGACGGAACTGACAACCTTGAGAAACATGGACTATACGAAAAAGCTGAAATATACGAATTCTAAAAAGTTTCAATACATTTTCTGGGCCTCATTATTTCCACTGAAGGAATATCCATGGACCCACAAAAGGTCAAAGCCATCCTGGACTGGCCAGACCCTGTGGACAAGAAAGGGATCCAGAGATTCATTGGATTCGCAAACTTCTACAGAAGATGTATTAAGAACTTTTCCTCAATTATCTCACCAATCACACAGTTAACCAACCTGGTTCTGGTGGTCATCAGAAGCTCAAGCTGCCTTTGAAAAATTGTAGGGCCTGTTTACCTCTGCTCCCATGCTCCCGGACCCTGATCCTGCTTTGCCCTTTGTCCTAGAGGTGGACGCCTCAGAGGTGGCTACAGGAGCAATCCTATCTCAACGCTTGGGGCCTAAAGCACTATTACACCCTGTTGCCATTTCATCCCGTAAAATGAGCCAGTCGGAAAAAAATTATGATGTGGGGGACCGGGAACTCTTAGCCATAAAAACAGCTTTGGAAAAATGGAGGTACCTGTTGGAGGGGGCAGCACACCCCATCATGATTTACACTGACCATAAAAACCTTGAATATCTCTGAATTGCCAAGGGCTTAAGAGCCCGACATGCCCGTTGGGCACTTTTTTTTTCCGGGTTCAACTCTCATGTCACCTTCCAGCCTAGGTCAAAGAACAGCAAGGCCGATGCACTGTCCCACATGTTTCCAGACACTCCCAATGACACAGTTCTAGACTCAATCCTATATAGCTACTTCACCATGATCTGAAAACGTCCATTGCACAAGCTTCTGCTCAATGCACAGTACCTGAGGTTCCATCCCTAAAAAGATTGGACGGGCTCCTATGGCATCAGAAACAGATCTTCGTCCCTCAACAGGTCAGGTTACAGGTGTTGAAAACCTTCCATGACTTACCACTAGCAGGTCATTCCTTAGTCAGAAAAACGACCGAACTGGTCCAACTGTCCTTTTGGTGGCCTGCTTTAGGGAAGGACTGTAAGAATTATGTAGAATCCTGTGTCATTTGTTGATTCTATAAGGGTTCTAACACCAAGGATTGGAGCTTGCTAAGATCATTACCTGTCCCGGAGCAACCTTGGAAACAAATATTGATGGACTTCATCGTGGATTTGCAACACACTGCAATTTGTATAGCTGTGGAACGCCTATTCAAAACAGCGCATTTCTTGCCCATGATCGGCACACCCTCAGCCAAAGAAACGGCCGATCTGTTCATCATGGAGATATGCAGGCTACACGGCCTGCCGGACAGCATTATATCAGATAGAGGGGTTTAATTTGCCTCTAGATTCTGGAAGAACCTATGCAGAAGCCTGGCAGTAGATGTCTGTTTATCCTCAGCATATCATCCTCAAAGTAATGGGCAGACGGAGAGGACTAATCAGACTTTAGAACAATAATTAAGATGTTTTTGTTCCTTTTCACAAGATAACTGGCTCTCACTACTTCCATGCGCCGAGTTTGCCTACAACATGAACTCGGTACACGCAACGACCAAGCAAACTCCATTCTGGGCAAATTACGGATTCCATCCATCCTTCTTGCTGAACACCATTCCTGAAGCTTCGGTACCAGCAGTCCAGGATCTATTAACCTTCACCCAAACAAACTACCAGACACTACAGGAAACAATGCAGAAGGCACAAGAGGGCTACAAAAAGCAGTATGACAAAAAGAAGAGAAGCAGCCCAAGGTTCAAGTCCGGAGATAAGTTATGGCTCTCTTCTACTAAGCCTAAATTATCTTGTCCCTCCAGGAAATTGGGTCCGAAATTTATGGGGCTGATTGAGAGAAGTCAATCCTGTGGCTTATGAGCTTATACTGCCAAGTTCCTTCAAGGTACACCCGTAGTTCCGTGTCTCCTTGTTTAAACCAGCCATACGTAGTCCATTCCTGGATAGAGAAGAAGTGCCACCTCCACCGGTCTCTGTGAATGAAGAACCTGAGTTTGAAGTGGAAATCATTCTAGAACGTCGGAAGGGAGGTAGGCAAACTCAATTTCTTATTGAATGGAAGGGCTATCCAGCAGAAGATAATTCTTGGGAACCTGCTAATGATGTCCATGCCCCCAAGCTTGTACAGGAATTTCATGCTAGATGTCCACAGAAATTGGCACGTTTTGGGCATCCGGAGGCTTCCCTTGAGGGGGGGCACTGTCAGGGAAGAAATCAAAGTTCTTTAAATCTTGCCCATCTCCAACATGGCCATGCTAGGCACACACCTGCGCTCACGGGCACAGGTAGGTGCGCGATGACGCGCAATGGTGCACGCAGGTGTACGATGCCACACGGTGCTCGCAGGTGCGCGCCGGCGCGCACACCATGACAAACGTCAGTCCTCCCTGGGCTATTTAAACCTACCATGGCTGCTGTCACATTGCTGGATTATCTCTCAGCTTCCCTGCGTTCCTGCGTTCTTGTATCTGCTATTTGACTACCTGATTTCGACCCGGCTTGCTCCTGACCTGTGAACCTTGTCTACTGATCGACCTCGGCTTGTACTTTGACTACTCTTCTGGCTTGCTCTTTGTACTTGACCCCGGCCTGCTCATCGACTCCACTTTGGCTCCACTCTTGTCCAACAACCATCTCTGAACTTGTCTTACCGTGCATGACCTCTGGCTTGGCTATCGTTTTCCCCTGTGCATGCACCTCTTCAAGTTCAGCTGGCCTCTTAAGCACGCCAGTCCATGGCCTACCCAGCTGTTCCTGTGGAATCCAGTCATACCATCACTTTACTGGCAAAGCGGGCTTCTTTGGGCACTGCACCCCCTGTACCCACCTCCAGGGAGGCATTGCACTTAGCCGCAAGGGGAGCCCTCTAGCATCTTGTCCTCATACCTGCATCCTGACAAGGACTAATTCATTTTGTTAATTGTCAGCTGGTCCACTGAGTCTGTAGACAGACTTGCTCTTTTATCTGTCACGAAACCTCCGGCAGCACTGAACACCCATTCAGAAAGCACACTGGATGCAAGGCAGCCCAGCAGCTCAATTGCACACTGGGCAAGTTCTGGCCAGTGTTCTATTCTCATGACCCAGTAACCCAGTGGATCGTCAATTGGAAAGCTATCCATGTCTGTTTTTGCCCCTAGATAATCTCCCATTATATGATGCAGACACTGCCAATGGGATGTGGAAGCTGACAGCCCTGGTCGCTGAGGACTAAAACAATTTTGAAATGTATCACTGAGGCGGCCCCCTTGTCCACCACTCCTCTCTTGACCAACAGAAGCCTCAAAACTATGTTTTTTTTCATGAGACTGTAACCTACCAGAATCTGGAAAGGCATTACATAAACTCCTCTTTAAGGTGACCTCAAGAGATTTCATCTTCTGCTCCCTCTGTGGGGACAGGATGAGTTCCAAGACTTTCCCCTTGTAACAGTGGTCAAGGAGGGTTGCCAAACAATAGTGATCCTTCTCCTTGATGCCACGTATTCTCAGGACCTTTCGCAGGCTTTAAAGAATGAGGGAGCCCATGCACCACAAGTTTGTGGAGGCATGAAAAGCAGACTCCTTGAGATCACTGAGGATTACAGTATCTGGAACTACCTCCTCCCAGCCATGTACTACTCCCAAGGGTTTTGGGGATGGAAAACCATCTGTTAAGGGTTGATGTATGTCTTCCTCTGCTTTAATGCCTCCAGAACTGACAGAATCCTGCACCTCCTCTCTCTCTTCTTGTGTGTTGTGTGGTGTCGCAATAATGGGGTCTGCATAAAGTGGGACTTGAAAGGAAAGGAAGTCCTCCTCTTCCACCCGCTGCTCTGCCTCGAGTGCCCTGTTCATAATGCCGCACAGGGTCTGCTTCAGCAGGAACACAACAGGAATTGTGTCACTGATGCATGCATTGTTTGGGTCACCATCCTTGTCACCTTCTCAAATGGTGACAGTACAGTGCATGCATCAGCAGCCATTGGCATGGGGAAAAAAGCCGAGCCGGCCTGAGCTTATCGTTGTGTCATACTGACACAGCTATTTGTTAATGGCTTATGTGCAGCCACTGCAGCATGGCCAAAGTTAAGTTCCACCTGGTGGGCATGTCACATATCAGGCAGGTAATGGGCAGGTGGAATTCCTGCTGAATTTCAGCACTGGCTGCGTAGAGACCACTTGAAATGGCTACAGACTCTTCTGGGCTGCTTTAGCAGATCCTCATACCCTGGGTACCTGATTAAGAAATGCTGCACCACCAAATTGAGGACATGTCAACTTTCCCTGTGTAAGGGCAGACAGAAGGCCATTTTGTGCCATTGTCGCACATCACCATTCCTGGCTCCAGCTGGGTGTGCATGAACCACCTCTGGGCCTGCCCCTGCAGAGCTGCAAGAATCTCTGCTCCGGTGTGGCTCCTGTCCACTACACAGACCAGCTGAAGCACAGCATGGCCTCTTTTACCTTGTCTCATTGAATAGTCCCTTGAATGCTTAGGGGGTACTGGTGGTTCATAGGACAATTCAGCAGAAGACGGCATGAAGGAGGAGGAGGGGGTGGAGCTGACAAATCTCGCATCATCGCCACTAGCTGTATGGAGATGTGGCAGCACAACAAGCTGCAGCACTAAGCCCTGTCCTGCATCCTTCACAGTTGCAAGCAGAGTTACCCAGTGTGCTGTGAATGAAATATAGCATCCCTGACCATGCTTGCTGGGCCATGTATCAGCAGTAACATATACCTTGCAGCTGACTGCCTTGCCCAATGATGCCACAACATTGCCTTTCACATGATTGTACAGAGCTGGAACGGATTTACGTGAAAATAAATAGCGACTGGGAACCTGCCATTGTGGCACAGCACTTTCTGCAAAATCACGGAAGGGGCCAGAATCCACCAGACAGAAAGGCAGGAGTTGTAAAGCCAGCAGCTTTGACAAGCTTGAATTTAGACTCTGGGCATGTGGGTGGCAGTGACTGTACTTTTTTGCCCTGATGATGCCCTGCCGGAGGACGGACCGCGTCCATCTTTGCCTGTGGACACAGAGGCTGCTGGCCCCCTCACAGTGCCATGGAAATGTGTGCCTCGCCTTGTTGGCCTCCCAGACATGATGGTGTGGGGGTGGCTTATTAATGAAATGCAATAAAGATGGGGAAATGTGTACGTGGATGCACTTTACTCAGTGGAAAGTGGTGTTTGGTGCACTTTAACCACTTCAGCCCCGGAAGGATTTCACACCTTTTTGCGATTGGGCACTGCATAGATTTAACTGACAATTGCGCGGTCGTGCGATGTTGTACCCAAATTAAATTTGCGTCCTTTTTTCCCACAAATAGAGCTTTCTTTTGGTGGTATTTGATCACCGCTGCATCATTTCTGATCGCCGCTATAAACAAAAGAAGAGCGACAATTTTGCAAAAAAACGCACATTTCTTACTTTTTGCTAAAATACAAATCCAAAAAAAAAATAAAAAACTGTTTTTTTTTCAACGGTTTTGGCCGATTTGTATTCTTCCTCATATTTGCGATTAAAAAAAAACGCAATCGGCGTTTATTGATTGGTTTGCACAAAAGTGGCCGCGTTTTAGGATGATGAGAATTCATTTCTGTGTTTTTTTTATTTTTTTAATTTTTTATTAGTAATGGCGGCGATCTGCGCTTTTTAGTGGTACTGCGATATTGGGGCGGACATGTTGGACCATTTTGACACTTTTTTGGGACCATTGGCATCTATACAGCGATCAGTGCTTTGAAAATGCATTGATTATTGTGTAAATGCCATTGGCAGTGAAGGGGTTAACCTGGGGGGTGCTGTAAGGGTTAACTGTGTTCCCTGGGTGTGTTCTAACTGTGACAGTGTTTGACTGGCAGGGGAAGGGGAGTGATCACAGCTTCCATTTACCTGCGGTTGGCGGTCGGCAAGTGGTTAACTTGAGTACTCACTACACAGACACACTTCACTGACACACTACAATATACTGCACTGAAATATACTGCGTTAAACGTGCAATAATGCACTGAAATATATTGCATTAATCCTGCACTAATGCACTGCAATATACTGCAGTAAACCTGCAATAACACACT
>BLSH010493407.1:398348-408432 GCA_018402905.1 Glandirana rugosa
GTACCGTTTCTTGAGACTCCTAGATTTTTTTTCTTGACAACGAGATATATTTCTACCACATCCGATTTTGGTGGTGTAATACCCACAGTCCAGGCTCGTAAGGATCTACTTGTCAAAGGACCTTTCACCTAACCAGCAGCACCCGGTCAACTTACCGGGGGTTCCAGAGGGCTAGACTGGGGGAATCTGAAAATAGAAACCCCAGTAGATTTCTGTTAACAGATACGACACTTCTATGCTCTACACGTCGTGGACTTTAATGCTTACGTCCTTCGGACACGATCGTAAAGAGGACGCCACTCATCTAGGAATGCTCGGACCTGACACCCATAATGTGGTGGTTTTAGCCTACACCATCTTTATATAGAGCAACAGTTCTTTTTTTTAGATCCTCAGAGTTCTTTGCCATGATGTGCCATGTTGACCTTCCAGTGACCAGTATGAGAGAGTGAGAATGATAACACCAAATTTAACACACCTGCTCCCCATTCACACCTGAGACCTTGTAACACTAACGAGTCACATGACACCGGGGAGGGAAAATGGTTAATTGGGTCCAATTTGGACATTTTCACATAGGGGTGTACTCACATTTGTTGCCAGTGGTTTAGACATTAATGGCTGTGTGTTGAGTTATTTTGAGTGGACAGAAAATTTACACTGTTATACAAGCTGTACGCTCACTACTTTACATTGTAGCAAAGTGTCATTTCTTCAGTGTTGTCACATGAAAAAATAGAATAAAATATTTACAAAAACATGAGGGGTGTACTCACTTTTGTGAGATACTGTATATTGCGTTAAACATGCAGTAATGCACTGCAATATACTATGGTAAACCTGCAATAATGCACTGATCTATACTGCAGTAAACCTGCAATAACACACTGCAATATACTGCGGTAAACATTCAATAATGCTTTGAAATATACAGTGCTAAACATGTACTAATGTACTGCAATATACTGCAGTAAACATGAACTAACACACTGAGATATACTGCATTAAACGTGCATTAACACACTGCACTATACTGCAGTAAACGTGCAATAGCGCACTGAAATATACTGCATTAAACATGCAGTAACGCACTGCAATATACTATGGAAAATCTGCAATAATGCACTGATATTTACTGCAGTAAACCTGCAATAACGCACTGCAATATACTGTGGTAAACGTGCAATAACGCTCTGAAATATACTGCGCTAAACATGCACTAATGTACTGCAATATACTGCAGTAAACGTGCTCTAATGCACTGAAATATGATGTGTTAAACATGCATTAATGCACTGCAGTATACTGCAATAAACCTGCAATAACGTACTAACATAAATGTGCACCAATGCACTGAAATATACTGCTTTGAATATGCACTAACACACTGCAATATGCTGCAGTAAACCTGCACTAACACACTGCAATATACTGCAGTAAACGTGCAATGGCACACTGAAATATACTGCGCTAAACATGCACTAATGCACTGCAATATACTGCGGTAAACATGCACCAAAGCACTGAAATATATTGTGTTGAATATGCACTAACACACTGCAATATGCTGCGATAAACCTGCAACAATGCATTGCAATATGCTGCGGTAAAAATGCAATATGGCATTGCAATATACTATGTAAATCTGCAATAACTCATGGAAATATACTGCGTTAAACGTGCACTAACACACTGCAATATACTGCAATAACGCACTTAAATATACTGCATTAAACGTGCAGTAATGCACAGTAATGCACTGAAATATACTGCGGTAAACATGCACTAATGCACTGCAATATACTGCGGTAAACATGCACCAACACACTGAAATATACTGCATTAAATATGCACTAACACACTGCAGTATGCTGTAGTAAACCTGCAACAACGCATTGCAATATGCTGCAGTAAAAGTACAATATCGCATTGCAATATACTGAGCTAAACCTGCAATAACACACTGCAATATACTGCAGTAAATGTACAGTAACACAATGAAATATACTGCAGGAAACCTGCCCTGCAAAAATAAATGTAATGTAAAAATGAACGGTCGCACTTCACTCACACTGCACTATCACTAGATTCACACTAAACTGACACTAAAGTAATGTAGCCAGGGCCCTGGTGGTGACCTTTAGAGTGAAAGAGGACTGACATCCATTCTCACAGTGTGGGTCACTAGGCATAGTGGGTGTGAAGTGGTGTAGAGCAAGTTGGACGCCAGACACTTTCATGATGCAGAACAAAAGAGATTTATTTTCTCTTAACCTCCCTGGCGCTATTCCCGAGTGTGGCTCGGGGTGGAATTTCAGTACCATTAGCGGTAACCCCGAGCCACACTCGGGATTGCATTGCTGGATCCAGGCAGCGTTACTCATCTTGTCCCCTTTATCCAGCGATGTTCTCCCTCGGTGTCAGCATGTCTGTCCTCCGCCTGATGCCTCTGTGTGCCGGGCTCCGTTCCCTGCGAGCGTCGCTTCGCACAAGGACGGAGACCGGCGGGAAATTCAAATAGTGAAACACACAGCATACATACAGTACACTGTAATCTTACAGATTACATTGCTGTATGAAATTATTTCACATCCCCTTTGTCCCTAGTGGTTTGCCCAGAGCCCTGCATGCACATTTATATTATGCATGTCATTCTTTCTGCCTGGAAACATGAGAATGTCCATAGCAACCAAAAAGTGTCCCTTTACGTCAAAAGTGGTTTTTGATCAGCTAGAAAACACTGATAGTAAATAAGAATCATTTGCAGTGATACTGATTTTTGGGGGAATTTATCATCAGACACTGAAAGTGGCGACAGCGACAATTCTGCAACTGACCAAATTTCAGTGTTTTGGTTTGATTACATTATTGAATAAATTTTATTACTATTACATTATTTTTTTTATAATTATTTATAGTTATTTATTATATTATAATTTATGATTTCATGTTTCAAACTTTATCATACCCGGGATGTCTACTAGACTGTTGTTTGGACAGATTTAAGTGAGTTATTCCTAAGAATTACAGGCCTACAATATAAAACGCCAAATTTCCATGCAAAATAATCGTACCGCTTTCAGCACCAAATTTCTGACATAATCATACCGCCAGGGAGGTTAAAGAACTGGGGAGAGAGGGTTAGGGCCAGGACACCCTCTGAGCAGGTGCAACAGCACTTAGCAGATTCCGAGACTCACACAAATAGAAATAGAAGAGCAGCTATACAGTTCAAGGGCCTTTAAGCTGGATTGCAACAAACTGTATCTGTAGACCGCTGTCTCATATAGCAACTGAACTTGTACTTTGGACTTCAACACAGATTGATGCACATACCAAGCTTGGCATCCTGGTTGTGCAGATCTGGCTTCTGTCTCACAACCTCCCGCTGTAGCTTCACGAGTTTACACTCACATGGGGTTGATTTGCTAAAGGCAAATAGACTGTGCACTTTTCAAAGTGCAGTTGCACTCTGCAAGAGCAGTTGCTCCAGAGCTTAGTAAATGAGCAGACGCTCTGCTGAGTTCCATCATCCAATAATGTGCAAGCAAAAATGTATCTTTTTTTAGTTTCCTTGCACGTGATTGGGTATTCTTTGCAAAGTGAAGCTTTACTTCATTTACTAAGCTCTGGATAAACTGCACTTGCATAGTGCAACTGCACTTTGCAAACTGCACAGTCTATTTGCCTTTAGTAAATCAACCTTACAGTCTCTTAACAAGACTTCTTAGACTCCCACTGCCATTGCTGGGTCCCTTCCTCGGCTCTTCAGCCCAACTGCTGAACTCTCTCTTGCAAGCATCACCCCCTCTATTCTGTTGGGTTCCTAGCTTGACTTCTGCTGAGACTTTCCCAACTTTTCCACTGTCCCCCAGCTAGTGAAAAAGGCTGCTCTGGAACTCTCTCAGACTCTCAACTCTGGCCTCCGATAACAGGAGCACTGTCCCCTTCTCCCTCCCCCGACAGCTTCCCCCTTACCTCTGACCCTCGTTCACGACTTTGACGACGGGAATAGTTGTCCTCCTCTGCAATTCTGTCCCTTCACCTCTGACAACACTCGATTCTCCCTCAGACAGAACCTCTGGCATGATCAGGCTCCCCTCTGGCTGAGACTCTACACACATGCCTAGGCCTCAGGCTTCAGGCCTAACCTTTAGCTGCTGTAATGCACATGTCCCCAGGCCTCAGCCTGGGGCTAAAGAACACTGATCACCTGACTTCTTCCCCTTAAATAGATTGTCCCAGCATGCAAAGTCGTTACTCTGATTGGCTAAGAAAATATGTCTATTCTTCACCTGAACTCACTGTAATCTTGTCATTCTAATGCCAAGGGCAGCAGTGCCACCTATTGAAAGAATAAAGAGATGCACTGAATTCGGACTTTAGGGCAAAAGCCAGTAAATCAGCCTACCAATTAACCAGGCTAGTTACCCCCTAGCAGAACTAAATTTGATAGCAGCCCTGTTTAGGACCAGGGTGCTACAGTATAAATGAATGGTCGCACTACACTCACACTGCACACTGCACATCACTAGATTCACACTAAACTGATACTTTACACTCACAATAGAACCACAATAGCCCAGTATAGCACACTAACTCACTAATAGCACTGACCCTCTTCTATCTCTCTCACACTGCAAATGGCCGCTATGGGAAACATATTTTTATAGTCTGGGGTGAGACTAAGAGCAATGAGCCATGATTGGATGAAGTCATTATGAGAGTGTCCAATCATGGCTCTGACAGTGCTATGTGCCCTGATTGGGCAAAGCTTTCATTGCTTCAGCCAATCAGGCTTCCAGTGCGCTGTGTGGTGGCGCAATGCATTGTGGTCATTCTGTGGGCCAAACAAAGGGTCGAACGCCCCGATAATGTTCAGCCCGAACTCATGTACGGGCCGAACACTAATTGCTAGTCTGTGTTTGTGCCCCCCCTTACATTGGCAGTCAATGTCTGTGCCCCCTTACATTGCCAGTCAGCATCTATGCCCCCCTTACAGTGGCAGCCAGTGTGTGTGTGTGTCCTTTCATTGGCAGTCAGCATCTGTGCCCCCCTTAAAGTGACAGTCAGTGTCTGTGCCCCCTTACATTGGCAGTCAGTGTCTGACACATTTAGACACATTAGACATCTAGACACATTAAAGTTACCATAATGGTAATGAAATTCTGGCTCTGTTTCACCAAGGTCATTATGACTACTTCTAGTTTTCCAATGTCACAACCTCCACATTTCCCATTCTGCTCAGTTTTCCATGGACCAAAAGGTGTTAATCTTATAGCTGGCATGCCGTGGCTGCCATTCCTTCTCCCTTCACCTACCTGGCCTCTGCACTTGTGGATATGTAAGCCCTGACTATCTCAGTTTAGGGGAAAGAGGGGAGAGGACTTTGGCATCATTGTCTTAGGTACCAAAGGACCTTATTCCAGCACTGCCCTCTAGTGTCTTATACTGTAACTGCTAGGGATCCCAGCTCATTCTGACTATTCCACCTTGCTCTGAGCAAACTTTATGCTAAGTCATATTATCTGGAAGCACAGTCTGGACTCTCCATTTATTATTATAGAAGTCCAGCAGGCTGCAGCGTTTGAAACAGTACAGCCGGAACATATGGTTAAACGCAGTTCAGATTTCAGGCACAGAATGGACTAAAGCTTAAAGTGATTGTAAAGTCTCTTTTAACCACTTGACCACTGGGAACTTAAACCCCCTTAACAACCAGACCAATTTTCAGCTTTCAGTGCTCTCACATTTTGAATGACAATTACTCAGTCATGCAACACTGTACCCATATGAAATTTGCGTCCTTTTTTTCACACAAATAGAACTTTGTTTTGGCGGTATTTATTCACCGCTGGGTTTTTTTTTTTGCGCTATAATTAGAAAAAGACCGAAAATTTTGTAAAAAAATGAACAAGCCAGGAAAGTACAAATACCGCCCAAATGACCCTTTTTTTGGAATATAGACATTCCAAGGTATTTAGTAAGAGGCATGGTGAATTTTTTTAAGTTGTCATTTTTTCCCACAATTCTTTGCAATATGAAGATTTTTTTTTCTTTTTTTTTTTTCACAAAATTGTCAAATGTTAACAGGTTATTTCTCACACCCAGCATATGCATACCACAAATTACACCCCAAAACACATTCTAGTACTCTTCCTGAGTATGTCGATACCACCTGTGTGAGACTTTTACACAGCCTGGCCACATACAGAGGCCCAACATGCAGGGAGCACCATCAGGCGATCTAGGACCATAAATTACACATATAATTTCTTGACTACCTCTTGCACTTTTGAAGGTCCTGGAGCACCAGGACAATGGAAACGCCCAAAAAAATTACCCCATTTTGGAAAGTTAACACCCCAATGTATATTCTAGGAGGCATAATGAGTCTTTTGAACATGTCATTTTTTCCACAAGTATTTGGAAAATGTGGAAAGAAAATGAAAACGCTTTTTTTTTACACAAATTTGTCCATTTATACAATATTTCTAAAACACAGCATGTACATAGCAAAAATGACACCCCACAAAATATTCTGCTACTCCTGCTTTTACACAGCCTGACCACATACAGAGGCCCAACATGCAGGGAGCACCGTCAGGTATTCTAGGGGCATACATTTCAAATCTAATTTGACTACCTTTTACACTATTGTGAGGCACTGTGGTGGCATGGATAGGCACTGTAGTGGCACGGATAGGCAGTGTAGTGGCACGGATGAGCAGTGTAGTGGCATGGATGGGCAGTGTAGTGGCACGGATGGGCAGTGTAGTGGCATGGATGGGCACTGTAGTGGCACGGATGGGCAGTGTAGTAGCAGAGATGGGCAGTGTAGTAGCAGATATGGGCACTGTAGTGGCATGGAAGGGCACTGTAGTGGCACGGATGTGTCACGGATGAGAACTGATGCGGTATGGATGAGCATGAATGAGGCACAAATGAGCCATGGGTGGGGATGGATGAGCCATGGATGGGGATAGATGAGCATGGATGGGGATGACTGAGCACAGATGGGGATGACTGAGCACGGATGGGGATGGATGAGCACAGATGGGGATGGATGAGCACGGATGGGGATGGATGAGCAAGGATGGGGATGGATGAGCATGAATGGGGATGGATGAGCGTGGAATGGGATGGATGAGCACGGATGGGGATTGATGAGCACGGATGGGATGACTGAACATGAATGAGGATGGATGAGCAGGGATGGGGATGGATGAGCACGGATGGGGATGACTGAGCACGGCTGGGTGGGTGAGCACAGCTGGGTGAGGATGGCTGGAATGGTGAGCATAGATGGATGGATGGGTGAATGAGGCTGGGTGGGTGAGCATGGCCGCGTGGGGATGGTTGGATGGGTGAGCATGGATGGATGGGTGGCTGAGCATGGATGGGGTGAGGATGGCTGGGTGGGTGACCATGGATGGGGTGAGGATGGCTGGGTGGGTGAGCATGGATGGGGTGAGGATGGCTGGGTGGGTGTGGATGGATGGTGGGGGGTGCAGCCTGTCCCCCACTGTCACTTAGCAGCGCTGTGGGCATTACACATCGCCCACAGCGCTGCAGCACGTCCTCTCTTCTCTCACACTGCACTGATCGGTGCGGAGAGGAGAGAGAAAAGCAGGCGGAAGCGCCGGCTTGTTGACATGTGATCGCTCTGTCATTTGACGGAGCGATTACGTGGTGAAAGGCCGCTCACAGATGTTCCCGTGTGCGAGCCCTAGGGGGCGCGTGGGAAGCGTGATTCTGGGAGGACGTCAATAGATGTCCTCCCAGAGTTAAGCAACCGCCCTGTAAACGTCTTTTGTCTATGGGCCGGTTGTTAACTGGTTAAAAAAAAAAAAATTAACAAACATGTTATACTTACCTCCTCTGTGCAATTGATTTTGGATCCTCCTCTTGTCAGGAAAGAGCTGCTCACGAACGGATTGTCCCCATGAGCGGGAGCGTACGGGAATAGGAGTGTGTGTGCACGCCGCAGGTGTGTGTGTAAGTGCGTGGCGGCCTTGGCGCCAATCAGTCTATTTAAACTGGACAGCACCTTGCAGCCGGTGGTGTCCATTCTACAGGATTCCTGTGTTTCCCAGCGATCTGTTACCTGAAAGTTCCTGAACCTGTGACCCGGCTTGTCCTAAAGCCTCGTACACACGGGACGACGATCGTATACAACAGGTCGTATTAACGACCGTTGTATGCGATATCGATCGTTCGTATGCGCGATTAGAACAGTCGAACATACGACGGTCGTACAAGGGAGTTGTATGAGCAGACTAGAAAACTTGGTCGTACCAACAAGCGCTCATACGACCGTTGTATCGTGTGTACAGAGCAGTTGGTACAACAAGTTGTATTGTGCAAAACAAGCATGCTCCAAGTCAGGAACGGCCGGAAGTGTCCGTTCGTGTAAACCTAGGTTTCTATTTCACAATGTATATTTGTTTGTCTATTGGCAATTCAATTCAAATAGCGAAATGCAGCGCACATTAGCATCTTTTTCAATGGGATAATAATGAAGGTGCACATTGCTAGTGATACACATGTTACGCATGTAATAAAAGACAGCTGTAGTGATATTAATAGAATTAGAATTATTTTTAATCTCTTTTATTCTATTTAACATTTTCCCAATATTATAATCTCTGAAATATAAGAATTCCTTTAATTGAACTTGTTTGTAGTCCCTTGCTATTTGTTCTAACTTTTCTTTTTAATGTAACTGCCTACTTCAAACCTGTCATTTTCTTTAATAAACTTAGGCAAGTATTGTTATTTTAAATATTTTTTTTTGGATCATAAAGAATACAAATTAAATTATGGCAGCAATTTTTCTGAAAAGAAAATATAACAGAAAATAAATTTTTAAGCACAAAAAAATATGGTAAAAATTAAACCAACGAAAAAAACAACAACAAAAAAACGGAAAAATAAATAAATCCCTCAATGGGGGTACTGCCCATAATCCCCAGACCAGGGTTGTTGGGGGCCATGGGGATAAAACTGCCACTGGGCAGCCTGTTAGTGTGGCAGTTGGGTTGGGTGCTTAGATGGGGTAGGTGGTGGAGGTGGAGGAACATCTTCCTTTAGGCTGGTATGATGTGTAAGGAGCCCCAGCGCCCCCTTAAAAAGCACTTGGCTGATTAGCTCCTCAGCCTTAATCTTCTGAAACTCCTCCATTCCATCCTCTTCAGCTTTGCTGCTGCATAAGCAGCAAAGGACTCCTCCTGCTCGGGCTCTCTTTGGAGGACGTTTGTGGCCTGCTGGAAGAAGGCAGCAGCAGCTTCGTCCACATTCTGGGCCTTCCTCCTCCTTTTCCTTCCAACCTCCAGTGGAGGAATCTGGGACTGGCATGCTTGGAACGTGCCAGCTGCCTCCTCCTCAGTCACCGTGTCATTGACACTTTCTTGTGTCTAAAAAAGTGACATTATTAGAATATGTTTGTTTGTGTGGGTGATGAATCCAAACAAATTTACATTTCATTTCTGTTGCTTATTGAATAATTAGAAATAACAAACACTAGCATTCTGGCACCAGCATTTTGATTTATCCTTAAAATGACTTTAGGCCACAACTGGGTTTGGATCTAGAAACAAATGTATTAAGACTCAAATGTTTGGACAATAATGTTTAGTTCTTATTAGTGTTGAGCGAACCCGGACTGTAACGTTCGGGTCCGTACCGAACTTTCGGGTGTCCGTGGCACGGACCCGGACACGGACATTTCAAAAATCGTTCGGGTTCGGTCCGGGGTTCTGCTATTTTACTCCACGTGTTGAGAAGCTGCAGGGCAGCCAATCAACAAGCGTTTCACTGGTTTGCCCTTAGAAGCCATCACAGCCATGCCTACTAATGGCATGGCTGTGATTGGCCGGTGCATCATGTGACCCAGCCTCTTTATAAGCTGGAGTCACAGTGCTGCAGTCACATGCTCCTTGGGTTAGTGTAGGGAAAGGTAGCTGACTGCGTGAGGGACAGATTTGAGCCATTTTAAGACCTGATCCTGCATCCTGAGATAGATTATTTTACTACTGCTGTCTGTGCTGTTGCTCTGAGGACAGATAGCAGAAATTAGGGATTT
>BLSH010493407.1:410731-420950 GCA_018402905.1 Glandirana rugosa
ACTTCCACCCGAACTGCGGTGGAGACGACTGCCCGGTCCCCACCCTAGTAGGCAACCAGGGACTCCCCCCACCTCGGAAACGAAAAAATCAAAAGGACAACGTTTTATGTTTTTCTTGTATTCACGTTTTCGATTTCCTTACAGACTTTTGTCAGACTTTACCATAAGAAGTATATGTCATACGACCTAAACCTTTACTTTAAACCCTTGGGGTTCCGTATGTTTCTAAAGGTTGTAAGTGTCTATTAAGAAAGATCGATGAAACTGGTTTTTGTCTAGGTCTGTAGCTTAAATGTGTAGATGTATAACCAATGTTTTTTTATAACGAATGAAAAAAGATCCTAGGCTACCTACGCCGCGTCGACCAGCCCGAGGGACACGAAGTCTAGCCGGACAGGGTTATAGAGCGCCTGTCTGCAAAATATGGGGTCCAGCGGGCCAAGGATCAGCTGCGCAAGCGCTGGTCCGATCTGAAGCACAGGGAGCCCGACCAGCTGCGCCGCATCCATCGGATCCTAGAAAAAAGTAAGCAATATTTTTTTGTAACCAATATGTAGATGTGTAAATTCGATGTCTGGATCTGTTTTTGGTCAAAGTAGCTAGAAAGAATTATCTGTGAATGTTGGAAATCTTTGTATGCCTTGGGGTTCCCAAATTTCATTTCCAAATCCAGCATACTGTATATGAAGAATACCATTTCAGACTGTTTTCAGACATTCCTTTAGCTTTTGCACTTATGTTCTTTTTGTATTTTGCAACAGGAAAACTAAAAAAGCAAAGGCTCCACCCCCCTCAGGGACCAACGGATGATCCCACCCCTGGCCCGTCAGCAGAGGTGGCGTCAAGCCCACCTTCACGCCCAGAAGGTAAGTGCTAAATGACAATTATACAAATTGTGCCACAGACAGGGTTGCTGCTAGGTGGCCAAAAGGGCGGGGGCGGGGGATTCAGGCCTAAATTAAAGGATAAGTATCACTTTACTGGCTGCTGACTGATTCATCAGTGCCCAGTAATCCAGCCTTGCTAGTGCAGATATGGTGAGAGGATAGCCCCCAGTGCTGGAAGGCACACAAATGCATATGATGGATAGCAGACAGCCCACATCCCATAGGAGCGAGGGGGGGGAGCAGCTGTAGGAGTTGACGAATGTTGCCATTTGTGAAGTATTTTGGCCCTGGCAAATGGCATCATCGTCCGTTCGTTGTTTTGTTTCAGAAACTACTACAGAGGCCCCCCAAGCCGGTGGTGCAAGTCCACCAGATGTGCCCAGCCCAGCCCAATTGCAAGGTTGGTACGCTTGAAACATATCCCACAATGTATGTGTTGAACCTGTAGTGACTTTGGGATGCTCAATGAATGCATTTTTGCTGCCCCAACATCTGGAGTCCCCGAGTGAATCTGTCGTTTGCCCTTGTAAGTACTATTCTATTATTGTTTCTTGTGTATTGACATGTCTATTGGTACATGGGACAGCAGACAGCAGTTAATAACCAACACACCTTTTTTACTTTGTTCTAAAGTATGGCCATAGCCTTTATTATTGTTGCCTTTAAAGTGTTTTGAAAGTGCACCCCCTCCCCCCCAACTAATTAAAAAAAAATAGGCCCATCCAAGGCATAATCAGCTATTATGCTGTACATCATTGCCCTTATGCATCTTCCTCTACTTAACAGGTCATGAGCTTCCACAGTGCACAATTGGACGACTGAGGAGGGACATCCAATGGTGCTGTGTGGAGCTCGAGAACATACAGAGGGCAGCGCAGGAACAGCAGAGGGCAGCGCAGGAACAGCAGAGGGCAGCGCTGAACCTCAAGCAGCGACTGAGGGATGTTGGGGACATGCTTGCCAAATTTTAAGGCAATTCTTCTTGCAATTGGGCTGGTTTTGTGGACCCCATTTTAGGGCCTGTTGCCCAGTTTAAAGGGGCTCCTGAAAAAGCGTGTAAACATGTACTCCATCTCATCAGGGGTTGTCAAGTGTCATCTTTCTGTGTGGGCTAACCCCCCTTCCTCCAAACTGGAGTTTCTTGGAGAAAGGGGTGTTGCATCTGCAAAATGTGTGAGTTGATCACATCAGGGGTTCCAAGCTGAAGCGTTTCGGGGTTGCCCCCCTTTATACAAGATAGTGGAGTTTGTTTAAAGGTGGCCACCCCCAAAACGTGTCAGCTCAGAACCCATGATGGGATCAACTCACACATTTCTCAGATGCAACACCCCTTTCTCCAAGAAACTCCAGTTTGGAGGAAGGGGGGTTAGCCCACACATCAAGATGACACTTGACAACCCCTGATGAGATGGAATACATGTTTACACGCTTTTGTTTGTAACCTAACATTTTTTATATGTTTTAGATCTGTTTTTTAAATGTTGCAAAGCACCTCAGAATGTGCAAACAATATAAATATATATTTGATACTAACAGTGTGTGGCTTCTTCTTTACTTTATGTATGCACTGTGAGTTCCATAAAGTTTAGGTCTTTACACAGCAAATGTGCTCTTCTATGTGGTCAACACAGATGTAGTTCATCTCAAAACATTTAAAACAGTTGTTAATGCATAATGTTTTTGTTCTTCATGCATGGAATGCATGAACACCAACAACATTTTGTGTTTGTGTATATGTAGCACAACCCCTGCACACCAAAATACATTTCTGAAGGTGAAATTTGGATCTCATGGAGAAATGAAGGTTAGATTTCTCTCTTGGAGCAAGAGCAAAAATAAAGCACATATAGAACATCTCTTTTAGACATCGAAAAACCACAGAAAAGAGTAGTTAAACTGAAGGATTCATTTATAAGGGTAACATTAAAGATCTGGAATCATGTTTTGCCAGGACACAGCCCCTCTCCCCACAAAATAGTCCATGTATTTGTTCCACAAATCCCTTGCGTTCTGGGTGGCCAAGGTAGCACGTCTACTTTGAAGGTCTGCCATTGCATCCAACGACGGACGACCTTCAGTGGATGTACTTGGGCCTGGCAGGGCTGCATCAGTGTCAGTGGGCCCAGTTTGGATATAATTGGTTGCATTCCTGAGCAAAAAATTATTGAGAATGTAGCAGCACAGTACCACTTGGTTTATTTTATATAAGGCCAGGTTTATAGGAGTCAAAAACAGACGGAACCTGTTGGCCAAAATGACAAACTCATTTTCCACCACTCTTCGAGCACGTGAAAGTCTATAGTTCAAAGTCAGAGGTCAGGTTTCGTTGTGGAAATGGCTTCATGATATGTTCACCAAGCCCAAACGCCTCATCTGCAACGAACACAAAGTTCAGACCCTCCACGTTTTGGTCTGCAGGTGGCAAGTTGAGGGTGCCATTCTAAAGCCGCCTATAAAACTCCGTCTGCATGATGATGCCTGCATCGGAGTTGCGACCATTCTTCCCCACGTCCAGGTACAAGAACTCATAGCTTGCAGACACTATGGCAAGCATAACAATGCTGCAAAACCCTTTATAATTGAAATAATAGGAGTTGGGTGGTGGTACAATCCGAACATGCTTGCTATCAATGGCACCCCCGCAGTTAGGAAAATCCCATTGCTGCATAAACTGGGCAGCAACTTCCTGCCACTGCTGGGGATTTGAAGGAAACTGGATAAAAAAAGAAAAAAAATTAGACTTTGCCAACAAACATAAAAGTGTTATTCAACATACAAATGCAAGGGCAACATAAGGCTACACTTCCATTCCCAGCTCAGTCAAGATGTAAGACATGGGAGAAGCACAACCTACAGAAAATAGACTTGGCTAATTACACTTTTCAAACCATATTCAAACAAAAGAGATCACATGAGGTTAAATTAGTAGCAAATTAAGCAGGCCCTTGCACTACATGTTTTGGGGAAATAGTAGGGAAATGTCACCAGCAAAAGATGGAGAGTGTGTATAGGAGATTACATTTCTGGAGATACAGTAGTTTTAAATGATGTAACTTTTTGGGAGCATGGGGCTTAGGTTTCACATAATAAGAACACCTCAAGCACTCTGCCTGGTTGGAAAACCAAAAATAATGTGGTAAAAGTGTGTGTTTTGGGGGGGGGGCCCTAAACTGCATCTGACATAAATAATTGTGGCATTACCAGGCTGAGTGGGCACTGCAGCCATCAGAAATTTGGGAGCCCCTTACACAGCTTTAAACCTGCCCCCCTTTTGACCACCAACCTACCCAGGACCTTCACACTGGGCCATTTCACCACATCTGTCCACTGGCCAGGGTTGTACACATGTTGCAGCCCCAGTAGGAACAATACACTCTGTCACACTTGAGAAATGTAGCCTGCCAAGCATGACCCAGTGAAGTGTGCAATGCATGCTAGTGTGAAATCCAAGGGCTTCAAAAAGCAGTGCACAGGCAACACAGCCTCGCTCAATGCTTGCAATAAGACCTCGTGCCAAAGCATAGGTGCTGCAGGTCCCAAACTTGAACCAGTTGTGGTCCAGGGGGTCCTCTCCTTGTGGGCAAAGTTTGTTATCTTTGTCGCCTAGGGTTCAGGAGAATGGTCTCCCCAAACTGGATGAACCCTTCCCATAGACTACAATGTTAAAGACTGCTAAAGTCTTTGTTGTAAGGGCCCCTTGAGACACTGGGGCCCCTTACAACACTACTGCCTGTACCCCCTGATGGCGGCCCTCTGATAGGGTTGCCACATCATCCCTTTAATCAAGGACACATACTAATTACACAGGTTCTGTGGCTGATTAAGGTGGAAATTAAACTCACTTGGTGCCTTATCTGCATTAAATCAGCCTCAGAACCTGTGTAATTCATATGTGTCCTGGATTAAAGGGATGATGTGGCAACTCTACCCTGAGTGTGTATGGACCCTGGACAACATGCTGGGGAGGCGTGTAGAGGAAAAAAAGGAGGTGAAAAAAGCTTAGAGCATGCATGAGGCCAAAGAATACATTCACAGCATATTGTAATGTTGCTAATTAGGTATTGTCAAAAAGGGAAAATACTATATTATCAAACAGAAACACATAAAATGTGGTATTAACATGAAACATACCTTAATATAGTCCTTCTGCAGCACCTGAATGATGGCTGAGCATGTCTCCGGAATAATGACTCCAAGAGCCTGGGGGGAGATGCCTGTGCTGAACTTGAGGTCCTGGAGGCTTCTTCCCGTCGCCAGGTAGCGCAAGGTGGCAATGAGCCTTTGCTCAGGGGTGATAGCAAGGCGCATGCATGTGTCCTCCTTCTGGATATAGGGGGCCACCAATACCAAGAGGTGGCTAAAGCAGGGGTCCCTCATCCGAAGATCATTTCTGAAATCATCAGGATTATTCTCCTGGAGCTCCCTGACCAAAGCCATATGACCAAATTGATCACGGTTAAGTAACCAATTTTTGGTCCAACAACTCCTCTCCCTCCTTCTCCCATGTTGGTTTCAGGTCCAAGCCAGGACTCCTAGGCCAACAATAGCGAGATTTCTATCTCTAGAAGACATAGTTGATGAACGAACGTCCAGAAATGAGCCAAAGAACGATCCAAAGAAGGAACTGAAGAACGATCTGAAAGTCACGAATCAACACACACCAAACTTCTACTAACACGAAATTAGATGAAGGAGCCCAAAGGGTGGCGCCACTATAACAGCACTTCCTCTTTATACGCTTGTTGCACGTCATTATGTTCGGGCGGCTGCACGTTGCTTGTACGACCATCGGGTGCACGTCAGTATGCAAGTTACATTATCCAACATACGATTTGAGACGATCGTACGTACGATCATCGTCCCGTGTGTACGAGGCTTTATTCTTCCTTGCTTTCTGCCTGCACCGACCACGGCTTACCCACAACCATCCACCTGCCTGCTACCTGTGTACCTTGTTGCCCGCCAGTTGCCGACCCTGCCTATGCCTGACCATTCTTGCCTACTCCCCTTGTACCGACCGTTGCTGACCCAGTCTGCACCGACTACTCTACCTCCTCTGCACAAGTCCTTGGGAAAACCAACCAACGATACATCGTTGAGACTCATTTGAGCCCTCGTGCCATCCTGCACTCCCAAACCACCTGTCTGTACTACCAGGGGTTCCCGAATCAGGGTTGTAAGAGAGGTTGCTCCCTGCATAGGTCAGACTCTACCACCAGGTATCTGACACCTCTTCTTGGGTGCCTCTTTGGTGCTCCTGGCCCCTCCCCCCTGCCGAGTGCCCCCACAGCAAGCAGCTTGCTATGGGGGCACCCTAGCCAAGCTGCAGCTCCGTGTGATCATTCAGACACAGAGCTGCCATTCGGGCCCATCCCCTTTCTCCCCTGATTGGCTAACTAACTTTGATTGACAGGCATGGGAGCCAATAGCATTACTGCTGTGTCTCAGTCAATCAGGAGGAGAGTCCAGGATGGCCAATGTAATTGTGGACATCGCTGGACTGAGATGGGCTCAGGTAAGTATTAGGGGTTGCTGGGGAGGCTGCTACACACAGAAGGCTTTTTATCTTAATGCATAGAATGCATTAAGATAAAAAATAACCTTCTGCCTTTGCAACCCCTTTAAAGTGTTAAAGGAAAAACTTTTTTTTCTATAGTTCCCTCTGCTATAGAACAGCAAGCTCTGCAGTGCATGTAATTTCTAAAAATATGGTGTAGAATAGCTTACTTCAGAGCGCTGTTCAGCTCTCAGCTAAGTGTCTGCCTGCCTCCTCTCCCGATGCCTTAGTTGCAGGGGGAGGTGCTGGAAACCCCCACTGACGTCAGCTGAGACAAACAGAGGAGAGGAGGAGACCAGTGGGCCGTGACCTGAGAGCCAAACGGCACTCTGAAGTAAGCTATTATACAGCTTATATTTTTAACTGACATCCACTGAGGAGCTTGCTGTTCTATAGCAAAGGGGACTATAGAAAAAAAAAACTGTTTTTTCAAGCAGGAGTGGAGATCGGGAGCTGTGAGGTAGAGAGGGGAGGGGGGAGAGGAGAGGGGGAGAGAACAAACAGGAGACACAGAACATGCTGCGTATGATGGAGGCACGCACTGACTCCGATATCACAGCTTGGCAGCCATGTTTTTTTGGAGTCAGCGCAGAGAGGGGAGGGCAGGACCTGGCAGGATCAGCCAGGTATTACAGGTGATACAGGGGGCCAAATGACACAGCACTAGCGCTGTGCTGTATAACATGTGTTAAGGGAACAGGATTTAATTTTTTTTGTGTTAACAAATGCTTTAAATGTATTTCCAATTTTTTTAAAGGCAAACATTTTTTTTAACAGCAGAGCTCTGTTTGAAGTCTTTTTGTATTTTTGGATAGAATGGGGAAGAGTTAGAACCATTTTTTTTTCTTACATCTTTTGTGGTCCATGGCACAGAAACTTTGGATACCTTGACATGGACAGTGAAAGCAAAAATCAGAAGAGGTTTTTACCATTTATCACTCTACATTAAAGTGATACTAAAGTCAATTCTTTTTAGTTAAAAATAACAAGCATGTTATACTTACCTGCTCTGTGCAGTAGATTTGCACAGAGCAGCCCAGATCCTCCTCTTCTCGGGTCCCTCTTCGGTGCTCTCGGCCCTCCCCCCTGCCGAGTTCCCCCTCAGCAAGCAGCTTGCTATGGGGGCACCCGAGCCAAGCCACAGCTCCTTGTGTCCATTCAGACATGGAGCCATGGCCCAGCGCCGCCCCCTTTCTCTCCTCACTGGCTGACTGCCTTTGATTGACAGCAGCGGGAGCCAATGGTGCTACACTGCTGTCTCAGCCACTGAGGATGGGAATCCTGGGCAGCCGAGACACTCCTGCGACATCACTGGATCTAGAGGGACCTCAGGTAAGTATTAGGGGAGCTGAGGGGGGCTGCTGCACACAGAAGGCTTTTTATCTTAATGCATCTGAATGCATTAAGATAAAAAAAAAACCTTCTGCCTTTACAATCACTTTAAGGATCTATATAAGCTATCTGCATATCATTTTTAGATATCTAAATGTCATAATGTGCTGCAGTGCACTGAGCAGCCCTATGCAACACAGCCCACGTGCTCACTTCACAGTACTGTACTATGTTGCATTGGTGAGCTATAAGACCCCTTTCACACTGAGGCAGTTTTCAGGCATTTTAGCGCTATAAATAGCACCTGTAAAGTTCCTGAAAACTGCCTCCCAGCCCGCCCAAGTGTGAAAGCCCGAGTGCTTTCACACTCAGGCGGTGTGCTTGTGGGACAGGAAAAAAAAGTCCTGCAAGCAGCATCTTTGGGGCGGGTTAAGAGCGCTGTATACATCGCTCCTAAAACGCCCCTGCCCATTGCAATGAATGGGCAGCGCTTCCGAAGCACCTGAAATGTGTTTCGGAAGCACCTCAACCCCTTCTTGGGGGTTAAAAGCACCCTGCTAGTGGCCAAAAAGCGCCACTTAAACATTGGTAAAGCGCTGCTTTGAGCTTATCGCTGTCACGGCTGCGGCCCCAGTGTGAAAGGGGTCTAAAAATAAGGCAAGACACCACAGCCTGTTGCGACACACTACAGCGCATCACAATGCACTACAATGCATGAAGGTGAAAGAAATGTAATTTTGAATTTACAGTTACAAAAAAAGTTAAAAAAGATCAACAGTGCAATTGCTTGTAATCAGCACATTGGCGTTGTTTACTTCACAGCATGCAGCTGAGTTAACTTTGCTGGTGTGAAAGGGTTCTAAATTGTTATAACCTTTATTTTCTGCAATTGTTTTAATGCTAGAAGCTTTTTCCTCACTTTTTAGACATTGCATACTTACATATAAAGCAAGCAAGTAAAAATCATTTGACAATAAAAACACATCATCATTTTTTTTACATTTACACAGAACTCAGTACTTAAATGATAATTTATATGAAAAATAGGCATAATTCTTTATTTAGCACATGTAATGATTTTATCAGTTGATATATAGTAGGTGGAGGCTGCTGACCACAAATGAATGTGAGACACTTTGCATAGAAAGGTGTGGCTTATATACAGAATATAACTATGAGAATGAGAAGGATTCAACTAAACTCTGTTCTGTCAAAGTGATTCCTCATCACCATGATCATGTTCTGGGCTGTCTTCACTTTCATCACTTATTTTTCCTGTAATTCATATTATATACTCTATTAAGATTACTAAATATAAATACACTAAGATTTCTTTTCTACTATCAAAATTCTCTCATTTGTGTTGCAGATTCTATGGCTCAGTTTACTGTCACCCAGGAAGCCACAATAACCGCGTCTCTTGGTGGTAATGTCATTTTGTCCTGTGGTCGTAGTGATGGCTCTGTAGTTGGTGGTAACTACCCAGTCTGGGTATATCAAGCACCTGGAAGTGCTCCTAAAGGTTTAACAAGTAGTAATGGAGTCGGTAATCATAATATAAAACCTCCAGGAACCTCTGAACGTTTTACTGGATCCATCCAAGGAGTCTCAGGTGTTTTGTCTATCAGTAATGTACAGGCTGCAGATGACGGGGATTATTCCTGTGCTCTATACACTGGCAGTATGTACACAGTGCTACAATTTCACACACAGTGAGACATTAATATCTACTTCCTCTTTCGTCCCTTGAACATGCTTGTTTAAATATCCAAATAATATGAATCAAGTATATGTGTAGGTAGGGGCTTTGCCAAGGGGTGGCTATAAGGGCTGCGGCCCCGAATGTCACTCCCACAGCCCGAGTGTCCCTAGGAGTCCCTAATGGCGGGTCCGCAACTTGACAGAGCCACGGGCGAGCGGCTTCATAGAGCCGCAAGCGGGCGACTTGACAGAGCCGCAGGCGGGCGTCTTTACGAAGCCGCAAGCAGCTTTACAGAGCCGTGAGCGGCCTGCAGCAGGGAGCCGAGAATGAGTGGGGCGGGCGAGCAGAGATGACATCATCTCTCTCTGCCCGCCCCACATCACTGCTCTTCCGCCTGGCCTTTGCAATGTCGGTGGTGTGGCGGGGAGCATCTCTCACTGCCCCCCCCCCCACATCACCTCTCTCTGGGACACACCGCAGGGGGACACCTGTGTAAGGAGGGACACACACCGCTGGGGGACACCTGTGTAAAGAGGGACACACACCGCTGGGGGACACCTGTGTAAAGAGGGACACACACCGTTGGGGGACACCTGTGTAAGGAGGGACACACCGCTGCGGAACACCTATGTAAGGAGGGACACACCGCTGGGGGACACCTGTGTAAGAAGGGACACACATCGCTGGGGACACCTGTGTAAAGGTTGCCACACACAGGGAGAAATGTGTCCACAGGGGGTC
>BLSH010493407.1:420960-441020 GCA_018402905.1 Glandirana rugosa
ACAGGGAGGAATGTATCCACAGGGGGTCACCACACAGGGAGGAATGTGTCCACAGGGGGTCGCCACACAGGAAGGAATGTGTCCACAGGGGGTCGCCACACACAGGGAAAGAATGTGTCCACAAGGGGTCACCACACAAGAAGGAATGTGTCCACAGGGGGTCGCCACACACAGTGAGGAATTGTGTAAGAAAGGGACACACACCGCTGGGGGACACCTGTGTAAGGAAGGACACACCGCTGGGGGACACCTGTGTAAGGAGGGACACACCACTGGGGGACACCTATGTAAGGAGGGACACACACCGCTGGGGGACATCTGTGTAAGGATGGACACACCGCTGGGGGACACCTGTGTAAGGAGGGACACACCACTGGGGGACACCTATGTAAGGAGGGACACACACCGCTGGGGGGCACCTGTGTAAGGAGGGACACAACGCTGGGGGCACCTGTGATGTAAGGAGGAACTCCCCTGGAGGCACCTGATGAAAGGAAGGACTCTGCTGGGAATATCTGATGGCATCTGGTAGTAGGCAACAGTGGCAAGTGACACACTCGGGGCTCCCACTGATTCTGCATTATGGTGAGTTGAACTATTTCATTTTATATTACAATGTAATAATAGAAATAATGCGCTTCAATCATCCTGACACCATAACAACCTTGGTGCCGGCATGATTGAAGCGCTAACACCAGGTGTTTGGAGCATCTTTATCTGCTGATTGTTAACCGGTTCCACACTGCGCGCTGTATATTTACGGCGGCAGTGTGGACGCTTACCGCGAATCGCCGTAAATAGGCGGCAATTCGCGCAGGCACAGCTAGGGGGCGAGCGCACGCCGCAGGCGGCGCGCTCTCGTGCCCGACACACTCCAGAGGAGTGTGCCCACGGCTCAGGCGGACCCGATGTCCTCCGGCGAGCCACGATGAGCAGCCAGAGTGAAAGAACGGGGAACCACCGATGTAAACACGGCGTTTCCCGGCTCTTTCAATGGGAACATAAGAGATGTACTGATCCCTGTCACTGGGATCAGTTAGATCTCTTATGCCCATGGTAGCCCAGCCCCCCCCCCCCCACAGTTAGAACACACCCAGGGAACACAGTTAACCCCTAGATCGCCCCCTGCAGGTTAACCCCTTCACTGCCAATGACATTTATACAGTAATCAGTGGACATTTAAATTTCTGATCGCTGAATAAATGTCATTGGTCCCAAAAAAGTGTAAAAAATGTCCGACATGTCCCTTGCACTATCGCGGTACCGCTAAAAATCGCAGATCGCCGCCATTATTAGTAAAAAATAAAAAAATAAAAAAAAACCCAGAAATGAATTCTCATCATCCATAAACGCTGCAACTTTTGCGCAAATCAATCAATAAACGCAGATTGCGATTTTTTTTACCAAAAACGAGGAAGAATATAAATCGGGCAAAACCGATGAAAAAAAAATGTTTTTTTTTATATATATATATATTTTTTTATTTGAATGTTAGCAAACAGTAAGGAATATTGTTTTTTTTGCAAAATTGTCGCTCTTTCTTTGTTTATAGCGGCGATCAGAAATGATGCAGCGGTGATCAAATACCACCAAAAGAAAGCTCTATTTGTGGGAAAAAAAGGACGCAAATTTTTTTTGGCTACAACGCGCAATTGTCAGTTAAAGCGACACAGTACCGAATCGCAAAAAGTACTCTGGTCCTAACCTGGGAAATCCTTCCGGGGGTGAAGTGGTTAAACTTTCTGGAATACACATATTGCTATTGTGGTGTAGGATTTGGGTCTGCTGTCCCTCCATTACGACTTCTTTCCTTCCCTACTTATCACTTTCTTTCTTCCTTCCTCCATCCCTCATTCATCTCATACGAGAGCCACACCCCCTAAAACACACACGCCTCATTTAAGCCACGCCCACTATTTAGTTTAGACCACACCCATTTTTATTATCAATTTGGTGCAACTTATCACACAATAATACAGAAGTGGGAACTGACATTTTTAGCATGATATCTACCCAATACCAAAAAGTAGGTTTTGGCTGGAATTGGGCTTTAATGGACCAGCAGAAGTTTTAGAAAAAAATTGTATAATTGTAGCGCTACCCCCACAGGAAACACTTTTTACTAGTTTCCCCTATTCCTGCCCAGCCAGGCAACACGCATTTCCAACTTATATCCAGATACAAGAAATTAGTCCATAGGCTTGTTTTTGTTGTTTTATAGGGGAAAACAACTTGGATTATGGGATGCCCAACTTGACTTGAAGAACAACAGATGAGGAAAAACTCTATGTACAAAAATGAAAATCTCTCTATGTACAAAAATGAAGATCCTGGACTGTACTCCCTCTGGAATAAACGTAGTCTCTATGGATCAGTGACAAGATCCTTTACGAACCAGGAGCTCTCAGTCCCCTTTAACCACTTGCTGACCGCGTATAGTATATATACGGCGGCAAAGTGGCACCTTCCCGCAAATCGCCGTTTATAATTATTTGAGTAAAAAAAGGACATCAATTTAGTTTGGGTACAACGTTGCACGGTCGCGAAATTGTCAGTTAAAGTGACACAGTGCCGAATCGCAAAAAGTGCTCTAGTCCTGAAGTGGGAAATCCTTCCGGGGCTGAATTGGTTAATAAAAAAAGCACAAAGTTGCAAACTGTATGCAGGAATAATGTATCTTTTCAGCAGAACCTCATACCTCCCAACTTTTGAACTTCAGAATGAGGGACACTTGAGAGAGGAAGTGTCCCTATGCACGCTGCAGGAAAAAATTGGTGTGGCCAAATGATTAAGAGCAGGAGGGGCTTATGGGGTGTGGTTAAACAAAACCCGGGCTTCCTGCTTCGATTGCTGTGCCACAAGCAAGAGTCTCACAGACACAAACTCCAGCACAAGCAATTTAAAAAAAAGAATAAAAGGCTCCAATTACAAATGGTTTTGCATACACTGTGGAAGAGTGTGTCACGCTAAGTGTGGAAGGATTCAGAAGTGCATTACATACAGAGCGCAAGGTTCAGGAGTGCATTACATACAGAATACCAGGTTCAGGAATGCATTTAATATAGAGTGCCAGGTTCAGGAATGCATTTAATATAGAGTGCAAGGTTCAGGAATGTGTTATGTACAGAGTGTGAGGTTCAGGAATGTGTTACGTACAGAGTGCATCATTCAGGAATGCATTACATACAGCGTGCAAGGTTCAGGAGTGCATTATATGCAGAGTGCAAGGTTCAGGAATGTGTTCCGTACAGAGTGTGAGGTTCAGGAATGCGTTACGTACAGAGTGCAAGGTTCAGGAATGCATTACGTACAGAGTGCAAGGTTCAGGAGTGCATTATGTACAGAGTGCAAGGTTCAGGAGTGCGTTCCGTACAGAGTGTGAGGTTCAGGAATGTGTTATGTACAGAGTGTGTGGTTCAGGAATGCATTACGTACAGAGTGCAAGGTTCAGCAGTGAATTATGTACAGAGTTCATTGTTCAGGAATGTGTTACGTACAGAGTGTGAGGTTCAGGAATGCGTTACGTACAGAGTGCGAGGTTCAGGAACGCGTTACATACAGAGTGCAAGGTTCAGGAGTGCATTACACGCAGTGTGTGAGGTTCAGGAGTACATTATGTACAGAGTGCAAGGTTCGGGAATGCGTTAAGTAAAGAGTGTGAGGTTCAGGAATGCGTTACGTACAGAGTGTGAGGTCAGGAATGTGTTACGTACAGAGTGCAAAGTTCAGGAGTGCATTACAAAGTGCAAGGTTCAGGGGTGCATTGCGCACAGAGTACAAGGCTCAGGAATGCGTTTCATACAGAGTGCAAGGTTTAGGAATGCATTACATACAGAGTACAAGGTTCAGGAATGCATTACGTACAGAGTACAAGGTTCAGGAATGCGTTACATACAGAGTGCAAGGATCAGGAATGCGTTACGTACAGAGTGCGAGGTTCAGGAATGCGTTACGTACAGAGTGCGAGGTTCAGAAATGCGTTACATACAGATTGTGAGGTTTAGAAATGCGTTACGTACAAAGTGCAAGGTTCAGGAATGCGTTATGTACAGAGTGCAAGGATCAGGAGTGCCTTATGTACAGAGTGCAAGGTTCAGGGATGCATTATGCACAGATTGCAAGGTTCAGGAGTGCATTACGTACAGAGTGTGAGGTTCAGGAATACATTGCGTACAGAGTGTGAGGTTCAGAAATGCATTGTGTACAGAGTGCGAGGCTTAGGAGTGCTTATGTACAGAGTGTGAGGTTCAGGAATGCGTTATGTACAGAGTGCGAGGTTCAAGAATGCGTTAAGTACAGAGTGCAAGGTTTAGGAATGCGTTACATACCGAGTACAAGGTTCAGGAACGCATTACGTACAGAGTACAAGGTTCAGGAATGTGTTCCGTACAGAGTGTGAGGTTCAGGAATGCGTTACGTAGAGAGTGCGAGGTTCAGGAATGCATTAGGTACAGAGTGCAAGGTTCAGGAGTACATTATGTACAGAGTGCAAGGTTCAGGAATGCGTTCCGTACAGAGTGTGAGGTTCAGGAATGTGTTATGTACAGAGTGTGAGGTTCAGGAATGCGTTACGTACAGAATGCAAGGTTCAGGAGTGCATTACGTACAGAGTGCAAGGTTCAGGAGTGAATTATGTAGAGAGTTCGTGGTTCAGGAATGTGTTACGTACAGAGTGCGAGGTTCAGGAATCCGTTACGTACAGAGTGCGATGTTCAGGAACACGTTACATACAGAGTGCAATGTTCAGTAGTGCATTACATACAGAGTACAAGGTTCAGGAATGTGTTATGTACAGAGTGTGAGGTTCAGGAATGCCTTATGTACAGAGTGCAAGGTTCAGGAGTGCATTACGTACAGAGTGCAAGGTTCAGGAATGCGTTCCGTACAGAATGTGAGGTTCAGGAATGTGTTATGTACAGAGTGCGAGGTTCAGGAATGCGTTACGTACAGAGTGCAAGGTTCAGGAGTGTATTACGTACAGAGTGCAAGGTTCAGGAGCGGATTATGTAAAGAGTGCGAAGTTCAGGAATGTGTTACGTACAGAGTGCGAGGTTCAGGGATGTGTTACGTACAGAGTGCAAGGTTCAGGAGTGCATTACAGAGTGCAAGGTTCAGGAGTGTATTACGCACAGAGTAAAAGGTTCAGGAATGCGTTTCATACATAGTGCAAGGTTTAGGAATGCGTTACATACAGAGTACAAGGTTCAGGAATGCATTACGTACAGAGTACAAGGTTCAGGAATGCGTTACATACAGAGTGCAAGGTTCAGGAATGCGTTCCATACAGAGTGCAAGGTTCAGGAATGCGTTGCGTACAGAGTGCGAGGTTCAGGAATGCATTGTGTACAGAGTGCGAGGTTTAGGAATGTGTTATGTACAGAGTGCGAGGTTCAGGAGTGCATTATGTACAGAGTGCAAGGTTCAGGAGTGAATTATGTACAGAGTGCGTGGTTCAGGAGTGCGTTCCGCACAGGGTGCAAGGTTCAGGAGTGCATTACGTACAAAGTGCGAGGTTCAGGAATGCGTTACGTACAGAGTGCGATGTTCAGGAATGCGTTATGTACAGAGTGCGCGGTTCAGGAGTGCATTATGTACAGAGTGCAATGTTCAGGAGTGCATTACGTACAGAGTGCAAGGTTCAGGAATGCGTTCCGTACAGAGTGCGAGGCTTAGGAATGCGTTACGTACAGAGTGCAAGGTTCAGGAATGCGTTATGTACAGAGTGCAGGGTTCAGGAGTGCATTACGTACAGAGTGCAAGGTTCAGGAGCGAATTATGTACAGAGTGCGTGGTTCAGGAATGTGTTACATATAGAGTGCAAATTTCAGGAATGCGTTACATACAGAGTGCAAGGTTCAGGAGTGCATTACATGCAGTGTGTGAGGTACAGGAGTACATTATGTACAGAGTGCAAGGTTCAGGAATGCGTTATGTAAAGAGTGCGAAGTTCAGGAATGCGTTACTTACAGAGTGCGAGGATCAGGGATGTGTTACGTACAGAGTGCAATGTTCAGGAGTGCATTACAGAGTGCAAGGTTCAGGAGTGTATTACGCACAGAGTAAAAGGTTCAGGAATGCGTTTCATACAGAGGGCAAGGTTCAGGAATGCATTGTGTACAGAGTGCGAGGTTTAGGAATGCGTTATGTACAGAGTGCGAGGTTTAGGAATGCATTATGTACAGAGTGCGAGGTTCAGGAGTGCATTACGTACAGAGTGCAAGGTTCAGGAGTGAATTATGTACAGAGTGCGTGGTTCAGGAGTGCGTTCCGTACAGGGTGCAAGGTTCAGGAGTGCATTACGTACAAAGTGCGATGTTTAGGAATGCGTTATGTACAGAGTGCGCGGTTCAGGAGTGCATTACGTACAGAGTGCAATGTTCAGGAGTGCATTACGTACAGAGTGCAAGGTTCAGGAATGCGTTCCGTACAGAGTGCGAGGCTTAGGAATGCGTTATGTACAGAGTGCGAGGTTCAGGAATGCGTTATGTACAGAGTGCAAGGCTCAGGAGTGCATTACGTACAGAGTGCAAGGCTCAGGAGTGCATTACGTACAGAGTGCGAGGTTAAGAAATGCATTTAATACAGAGTGCAAGGTTCAGGAATGCGTTACGTACAGAGTGTGAGGTTCAGGAGTGCAATACGTACCAAGTGCAAGGTTCAGGAGTGGATTACATACAGAGTACAAGGTTCAGGAATGTGTTATGTACAGAGTGTGAGGTTCAGGAATGCGTTATGTACCGAGTGCAAGGTTCAGGAGTGCATTACGTACAGAGTGCAAGGTTCAGGAATGCGTTCCGTACAGAATGTGATGTTCAGGAGTGTGTTATGTACAGAGTGCGAGGTTCAGGAATGCGTTACGTACAGAGTGCAAGGTTCAGGTGTGCATTACGTACAGAGTGCAAGGTTCAGGAGCGAATTATGTACAGAGTTCGTGGTTCAGGAATGTGTTACGTACAGAGTGCGAGATTCAGGAATGCGTTACGTACAGAGTGCGAGGTTTAGTAATGCGTTACATACAGAGTGCAAGGTTCAGGAGTGCATTACATGCAGTGTGTGATGTTCAGGAGTACATTATGTACAGAGTGCAAGGTTCAGGAATGCATTACGTAAAGAGTGCGAAGTTCAGGAATGCGTTACGTACAGAGTGCGAGGATCGGGAATGTGTTACATACAGAGTGCAAAGTTCAGGAATGCATTACAGAGTGCAAGGTTCAGGAGTGCATTATGCACAGAGTACAAGGTTCAGGAATGCGTTTCATACAGAGTGCAAGGTTCAGGAATGCGTTCCATACAGAGTGCAAGGTTCAGGAATGCGTTACATACAGAGTGCAAGGTTCAGGAATGCGTTGCTTACAGAGTGCAAGGTTCAGGAATGCGTTGCGTACAGAGTGCGAGGTTCAGGAATGCATTGTGTACAGAGTGCGAGGTTTAGGAATGTGTTATGTACAGAGTGCGAGGTTCAGGAGTGCATTACGTACAGAGTGCAAGGTTCAGGAGTGAATTATGTACAGAGTGCGTGGTTTAGGAGTGCGTTCCGCACAGGGTGCAAGGTTCAGGAGTGCATTACGTACAAAGTGCGAGGTTCAGGAATGCGTTTCGTACAGAGTGCGATGTTCAGGAATGCGTTATGTACAGAGTGTGCGGTTCAGGAGTGCATTACGTACAGAGTGCAATGTTCAGGAGTGCATTATGTACAGAGTGCAAGGTTCAGGAATGCGTTCCGTACAGAGTGCGAGGCTTAGGAATGCGTTACGTACAGAGTGCAGGGTTCAGGAGTGCATTACGTACAGAGTGCAAGGTTCAGGAGCGAATTATGTACAGAGTGCGTGGTTCAGGAATGTGTTACGTACAGAGTGCAAGGTTCAGGAATGCGTTACATACAGAGTGCAAGGTTCAGGAGTGCATTACATGCAGTGTGTGAGGTACAGGAGTACATTATGTACAGAGTGCAAGGTTCAGGAATGCGTTATGTAAAGAGTGCGAAATTCAGGAATGCGTTACGTACAGAGTGCGAGGATCAGGGATGTGTTACGTACAGAGTGCAATGTTCAGGAGAGCATTACAGAGTGCAAGGTTCAGGAGTGTATTATGCACAGAGTAAAAGGTTCAGGAATGCGTTTCATACAGAGTGCAAGGTTTAGGAATGCGTTACATACAGAGTACAAGGTTCAGGAATGCATTACGTACAGAGTACAAGGTTCAGGATGCATTACATACAGAGTGCAAGGTTCAGGAATGCGTTCCATACAGAGTGCAAGGTTCAGGAATGCGTTCCATACAGAGTGCAAGGTTCAGGAATGCGTTGCGTACAGAGTGCGAGGTTCAGGAATGCATTGTGTACAGAGTGCGAGGTTTAGGAATGTGTTATGTACAGAGTGCGAGGTTTAGGAATGCATTATGTACAGAGTGTGAGGTTCAGGAGTGCATTACGTACAGAGTGCAAGGTTCAGGAGTGAATTATGTACAGAGTGTGTGGTTCAGGAGTGCGTTCCGTACAGGGTGCAAGGTTCAGGAGTGCATTACGTACAAATGCGAGGTTCAGGAATGCGTTACGTACAGAGTGCGATGTTCAGGAATGCGTTATGTACAGAGTGCGCGGTTCAGGAGTGCATTACGTACAGAGTGCAATGTTCAGGAGTGCATTACGTACAGAGTGCAAGGCTCAGGAGTGCATTACGTACAGAGTGCAAGGTTCAGAAATGCATTTAATACAGAGTGCAAGGTTCAGGAATGCGCTACGTACAGAGTGTGAGGTTCAGGAGTGCATTACATACCGAGTGCAAGGTTCAGGAGTGGATTACATACAGAGTGCAAGGTTCAGTAGTGCATTACATACAGAGTACAAGGTTCAGGAATGTGTTATGTACAGAGTGTGAGGTTCAGGAATGCGTTATGTACAGAGTGCAAGGTTCAGGAGTGCATTACGTACAGAGCGCAAGGTTCAGGAATGCGTTCTGTACAGAATGTGATGTTCAGGAATGTGTTATGTACAGAGTGCGAGGTTCAGGAATGCGTTACGTACAGAGTGCAAGGTTCAGGTGTGCATTACGTACAGAGTGCAAGGTTCAGGAACGAATTATGTACAGAGTTCGTGGTTCAGGAATGTGTTACGTACAGAGTGCGAGGTTCAGGAATGCGTTACGTACAGAGTGCGAGGTTTAGGAATGCGTTACATACAGAGTGCAAGGTTCAGGAGTGCATTACATGCAGTGTGTGAGGTTCAGGAGTACATTATGTACAGAGTGCAAGGTTCAGGAATGCATTACGTAAAGAGTGCGAAGTTCAGGAATGCGTTACGTACAGAGTGCGAGGATCGGTAATGTGTTACATACAGAGTGCAAAGTTCAGGAATGCATTACAGAGTTCAAGGTTCAGGAGTGCATTACGCACAGAGTACAAGGTTCAGGAATGCGTTTCATACAGAGTGCAAGGTTTAGGAATGCGTTATATACAGAGTACAAGGTTCAGGAATGCATTACATACACAGTACAAGGTTCAGGAATGCGTTACATACAGAGTGCAAGGATCAGGAATGCGTTACATACAGAGTGTGAGGTTTAGAAATGCGTTACGTACAAAGTGCAAGGTTCAGGAATGTTTTATGTACAGAGTGCAGGGTTCAGGAATGCCTTATGTACAGAGTGCAAGGTTCAGGAGTGCATTATGTACAGAGTGCAAGGTTCAGGAGTGCATTACGTACAGAGTGCGAGGTTCAGGAATGCATTGCGTACAGAGTGCGAGGTTCAGAAATACATTGCGTACAGAGTACGAGTTTCAGGAATGCGTTACATACAGAGTGTGAGGTTTAGAAATGCGTTACGTACAAAGTGCAATGTTCAGGAATGTTTTATGTACAGAGTGCAGGGTTCAGGAATGCCTTATGTACAGAGTGCAAGGTTCAGGAGTCCATTATGTACAGAGTGCAAGGTTCAGGAGTGCATTGCGTACAGAGTGCGAGGTTCAGGAATGCATTGCGTACAGAGTGCGAGGTTCAGAAATGCATTGCGTACAGAGTGCGAGGCTAAGGAATGCGTTACGTACAGAGTGCGAGGTTCAAGAATGCGTTATGTACATAGTGCGAGTTTCAGGAATGAGTTAAGTACAGAGTGCAAGGTTCAGGAGTGCATTACGTACAGAGACCAAGGTTCAGGAGTGCATTACGTACAGAGTGCGAGGTTCAGGAATGCGTTACGTACAGAGTGCGAGGTTCAGAAATGCGTTATGTACAGAGTGCGAGGTTCAGGAATGCATTACGTACAGAGTGCAAGGTTCAGGAGTGCATTACTTACAGAGTGCAAGGTTCAGGAATGCGTTACGTACAGAGTGTGAGGTTCAGGAATGTGTTATGTACAGAGTGCATGGTTCAGAAATGTGTTACGTACAGAGTGCGAGGTTCAGGAATGCGTTACGTACAGAGCGGGAGGTTCAGGAATGCGTTACATACAGAGTGCAAGGTTCAGGAGTGCATTACATGCAGTGTGTGAGGTACTGGAGTACATTATGCACAGAGTGCAAGGTTCAGGAATGCGTTATGTAAAGAGTGTGAAGTTCAGGAATGCGTTACGTACAGAGTGCGAGGATCAGGGATGTGTTACGTACAGAGTGCAATGTTGAGGAGTGCATTACAGAGTGCAAGGTTCAGGAGTGTATTACGCACAGAGTAAAAGGTTCAGGAATGCATTTCATACAGAGTGCAAGGTTTAGGAATGCGTTACATACAGAGTACAAGGTTCAGGAATGCATTACGTACAGAGTACAAGGTTCAGGAATGCGTTACATACAGAGTGCAAGGTTCAGGAATGCGTTCCATACAGAGTGCAAGGTTCAGGAATGCGTTGCGTACAGAGTGCGAGGTTCAGGAATGCATTGTGTACAGAGTGCGAGGTTTAGGAATGTGTTATGTACAGAGTGCGAGGTTTAGGAATGATTTATGTACAGAGTGCAAGGTCCAGGAGTGCATTGCATAAAGAGTGCGAGGTTCAGGAGTGAATTATGTACAGAGTGCGAGGTTCAGCAATGCGTTACATACAGAGTGTGAAGTTTAGCAATGCATTACCTACAAAGTGCAAGGTTCAAAAATGCATTATGTACAGAGTGCAAGGTTCAGGAATGCGTTATGTACAGAGTGCAAGGTTCAAGAGTGCATTATGTACAGAGTGTGAGGTTCAGGAGTACATTACGTACAAAGTGCGAGGTTCAGGAATGCGTTACATACAGAGTGCGATGTTCAGGAATGCATTATGTACAGAGTGCGCGGTTCTGGAGTGCATTACGTACAGAGTGCAATGTTCAGGAGTGCATTACGTACAGAGTGCAAGGTTCAGGAATGCGTTCCGTACAGAGTGTGAGGTTCAGGAATGTGTTATGTACAGAGTGTGAGGTTCAGGAATGCGTTACGTACAGAGTGCAAGATTCAGGAGTGCGTTACGCACAGAGTAAAAGGTTCAGGAATACGTTTCATACAGAGTGCAAGGTTTAGGAATGCGTTACATACAGAGTACAAGGTTCAGGAATGCATTATGTACAGAGTACAAGGTTCAGGAATGCGTTACATACAGAGTGAAAGGTTCAGGAATGCGTTACGTACAGAGTGCAAGTTCAAGAGTGCATTATGTACAGAGTGCGAGGTTCAGGAGTGCATTGTGTACAAAGTGCGAGGTTCAGGAATGCGTTACGTACAGAGTGCGATGTTCAGGAATGCGTTATGTTCAGAGTGCGCGGTTCTGGAGTGCATTACGTACAGAGTGCAATGTTCAGGAGTGCATTACGTACAGAGTGCAAGGTTCAGGAATGCGTTCCGTACAGAGTGTGAGGTTCAGGAATGTGTTATGTACAGAGTGTGAGGTTCAGGAATGCGTTACGTACAGAGTGCAAGGTTCAGGAGTGCGTTACGCACAGAGTAAAAGGTTCAGGAATGCGTTTCATACAGAGTGCAAGGTTTAGGAATGCGTTACATACAGAGTACAAGGTTCAGGAATGCATTATGTACAGAGTACAAGGTTGAGGAATGCGTTACATACAGAGTGAAAGGTTCAGGAATGTGTTGCGTACAGAGTGCGTGGTTCAGGAATGCATTGTGTACAAAGTGTGAGGTTTAGGAATGCATTATGTACAGAGTGCGAGGTTCAGGAGTGCACTACGTACAGAGTGCGAGGTTCAGAAATGCATTACATACAGAGTGTGAGGTTCAGGAATGTGTTGCGTACAGAGTGCAAGGTTCAGGAATGCATTTTGTACAGAGTGCGAGGTTCAGGAGTGAATTATGTACAGAGTGCGAGGTTCAGAAATGCGTTACATACAGAGTGTGAGGTTTAGAAATGCATTACGTACAAATTGCAAGGTTCAAGAATGCGTTATGTACAGAGTGCAAGGTTCAGAAATGCCTTATGTACAGAGTGCAAGGTTCAGGAGTGCATTATGTACAGAGTGCAAGTTTCAGGAGTGCATTACGTACAGAGTGCGAGGTTTAGAAATGCATTGCATAAAGAGTGCGAGATTCAGGAGTGAATTATGTACAGAGTGCGAGGTTCAGCAATGTGTTACATACAGAGTGTGAAGTTTAGCAATGCATTACCTACAAAGTGCAAGGTTCAAAAATGCGTTATGTACAGAGTGCAAGGTTCAGGAATGCGTTATGTACAGAGTGCAAGGTTCAAGAGTGCATTATGTACAGACTGCGAGGTTCAGGAGTGCATTACGTACTGAGTGCGAGGTTCAGGAATGCATTTAATACAGAGTGCAAGGTTCAGGAATGCGTTACGTACAGAGTGTGAGGTTCAGGAATGCGTTACGTACAGAGTGCAAGGTTCAGGAGTGCATTACATACAGAGTGCAAGGTTCTGGCGTGCATTACATGCAGAGTGCAAGGTTCAGGAATGCGTTCCGTACAGAGTGCAAGGTTCAGGAGTGCATTACGTACAAAGTGCGGGGTTCAGGAATGCGTTACGTACAGAGTGCAAGGTTCAGGAGTGCATTACGTACAGAGTGCAAGGTTCAGGAGTGAATTAAGTACAGAGTGCGTGGTTCAGAAATGTGTTACATACAGAGTGCAAGGTTCAGGAATGCGTTACGTACAGAGTGCGAGGTTCAGGAATGCGTTACATACAGAGTGCAAGGTTCAGGAGTGCATTACATGCAGTGTGTGAGGTTCAGGAGTACATTATGTATAGAGTGCAAGGTTCAGGAATGCATTACGTAAAAAGTGCGAAGTTCAAGAATGCGTTACATACAGAGAGCGAGGATCAGGAATGTGTTACGTACAGAGTGTAAAGTTCAGGAGTGCATTACAGAGTGCAAGGTTCAGGAGTGCATTACGCACAGAGTAAAAGGTTCAGGAATGCGTTTCATACAGAGTGCAAGGTTTAGGAATGCGTTACATACAGAGTACAAGGTTCAGGAATGCATTATGTACAGAGTACAAGGTTCAGGAATGCGTTACATACAGAGTGAAAGTTTCAGGAATGCGTTACGTACAGAGTGCGAGGTTCAGGAATGCATTGCGTACAGAGTGCGCAGTTCAGGAATGCATTGTGTACAAAGTGTGAGGTTTAGGAATGTGTTATGTACAGAGTGCGAGGTTTAGGAATGCATTATGTACAGAGTGCGAGGTTCAGGAGTGCATTACGTACAGAGTGCGAGGTTCAGAAATGCGTTACATACAGAGTGTGAGGTTCAGGAATGTGTTGCGTACAGAGTGCAAGGTTCAGGAATGCATTTTGTACAGAGTGCGAGGTTTAGGAATGTGTTAGGTACAGAGTGCGAGGTTCAGGAATGAATTATGTACAGAGTGCGAGGTTCAGAAATGCGTTACATACAGAGTGTGAGGTTTAGAAATGCATTACGTACAAAGTGCAAGGTTCAAGAATGCGTTATGTACAGAGTGCAAGGTTCAGAAATGCCTTATGTACAGAGTGCAAGGTTCAGGAGTGCATTATGTACAGAGTGCAAGTTTCAGGAGTGCATTACGTACAGAGTGTGAGGTTCAGGAATGCATTGCGTACAGAGTGCGAGGTTTAGAAATGCATTGCATAAAGAGTGCGAGGTTCAGGAGTGAATTATGTACAGAGTGCGAGGTTCAGCAATGTGTTACATACAGAGTGTGAAGTTTAGCAATGCATTACCTACAAAGTGCAAGGTTCAAAAATGCGTTATGTACAGAGTGCAAGGTTCAGGAATGCGTTATGTACAGAGTGCAAGGTTCAAGAGTGCATTATGTACAGAGTGCGAGGTTCAGGAGTGCATTACGTACAGAGTGCGAGGTTCAGGAATGCATTTAATACAGAGTGCAAGGTTCAGGAATGCGTTACGTACAGAGTGTGAGGTTCAGGAATGCGTTACGTACAGAGTGCAAGGTTCAGGAGTGCATTACATACAGAGTGCAAGGTTCAGGCGTGCATTACATCAGGGCTTGACAAATTTGCCTTGAATCTAGGAGCCGGCTAAAAAAGTTAGGAGCCAGTTTTTTATAGCGTAGTGTGGGGTTGTCAGCGCCAGGGGTAAGACAAGTAATTTGCGCCCCTAACCCTAACTTACTCACAGCAGAGCAGCCAGTCAATAACTCCACCATTACATCAGGGGTTACAGGCTGGCCAGAAAGAGTGACACTAAAAAATCTGTTATGGGGGAAACTCCTTATTATGCCGAATGCATTGTGACTGCGGCATGTAAAACTCCCTCCCCTGCTGCCTAATGGAGCTTAAGGGTGGCAAAAACACGTCTCTACTGCACATTATTACCACCCAACTTGCAAATCTAAACAAAGCCTTAGTGACATTGTAAATAAAATACAAAAAAAAAGGTGAAAAGTATTCCAGCGCTGCTGATCTTCTGCTGCCTCTTTGCAGCCACTTCCAGCCTACATGTCTGTCCCCCACAGTGACTTTTCATTGATCTGGTGGGTTTCCGGTCACCATGAAATACTGGAGCCCAGCTGCACATAGAGTGGTATTTGTTGATGGCACACAGGGCTTTATCACAATTTTGTTGCTTAGAATAAAGGTCACATTTCTCGCAGTGTAACATTATTTTTCATATACAAAAAAATAATGGGCTAACTTTACTGTTTAGTTTTTTTTTTTATTCATTAAAAGTGTATTTTTTTCAAAAAATTGAAAGACCGCTGCGCAAATACCATGTGACATAAAATATTGCAGCAACCGCCATTTTATTCTCTAGCGTCTCTGCTAAAAAAATAATATATAATGTTTGGGGGTTCCAAGTCATTTTCTAGCAGAAAACACTGGATATTTAATTGTAAGCCACTAATGTGAGAGAGGGTTTAGTCTATAAATGGTTAAACTTTCCTGATAACAGCCCGGAGATCATTGCTTTGAAAGAACCATAAGATACATTGTTGTGTTTATTCTTCTAACTCTCAACAACTATCCAGGCAGCCTGTTTGTTACTTTTCTTCAGTCTAAGTAGAAACAAATATCCCGGGAAGCCGGGCAGCCGGCCAAGTTTAACAGCTGTTATGAAGCAGAGAACTCTCGGCTCTCGCTGAATCTGACACGCTGTTTTACCATGGGGAGAGAAGAAACGGCAGTCACTCGCCAGGACGCGATTTCTGGTCGCCATGGCGACCTGGCGCCTGGGGTTTGTCGAGGCCTGCATTACATGCAGAGTGCAAGGTTCAGAAATGCGTTCCGTACAGAGTGCAAGGTTCAGGAGTGCATTACGTACAAAGTGCGAGGTTCAGGAATGCTTTACGTACAGAGTGCGAGGTTCAGAAATGCGTTATGTACAGAGTGCGAAGTTCAGGAATGCATTACGTACAGAGTGCAAGGTTCAGAGGTGAATTAAGTACAGAGTGCGTGGTTCAGAAATGTGTTAAGTACAGAGTGTGAGGTTCAGGAATGCGTTACATACAGAGTGCAAGGTTCAGGAGTGCATTACATCCAGTGTGTGAGGTTCAGGAGTACATTATGTACAGAGTGCACGGTTCAGGAATGCGTTACGTAAAGAGTGCAATGTTCAGGAATTCATTACGTACAGAGTGCGAGGATCAGGAATGCGTTCCATACAGAGTGTGAGTTTCAGGAATGCGTTGCGTACAGAGTGCGAAGTTCAGGAATGCATTGTGTACAGAGTGCGAGGTTTAGGAATGTGTTATGTACAGAGTGTGAGGTTTAGGAATGCATTATGTACAGAGTGATAGGTTCAGAAATGCGTTACATACAGAGTTTGAGGTTTAGAAATGCGTTATGTACAAAGTGCAAGGTTCAGGAATGCGTTCTGTACAGAGTGCAAGGTTCAGGAATGCCTGATGTACAGAGTGCAAGGTTCAAGAGTGCATTACGTACAGAGTGCGAGGTTCAGGAATGCATTTAATACAGAGTTCAAGGTTCAGGAATTCGTTACGTATAGAGTTGAGCGGACACCTGGATGTTTGGGTTCGTTGGCTTCGGCCAAACTTCGCGGAAAAGTTTGGGTTCGGTACCAAACTTGACCCCGGACCCCACTGAAGTCAATGGTGACCCGAACTTTTGGGCACAAAAATGCTGTAAAAAAGTCCTGGAAAGGGCTAGAGGGCAGCAAAAGGAAGCAAAATGGGGGTAAGAGTAGGACAAGTGCCCTGCAAACAAATGTGGATAGGGAAATAACTTAAAATAAAAATGGGAGGAGGTGGATGTGGAGTAGGAGCCTAGAGGTTGACTAGGCCGTGACCGTGGCGGTGTAGGTGGAAGTGGCGGTAGAGGAGGAGGAGGAGGAGGAGGTAGCCAACACTGTTTTTTGTTTGTTTTTTTTTTTCTAATTGGGGTAGCCCCCAAAATATTGAGACATATTAAAAAAAAACAAGTATACCAATGGCTGTGTGAGGCTGGTATAAATGGCTATTCTGCACAAGGTACAGACAAGTCTTGTGGGATCCATGCACAGGCGGCTGCGCTAGTCTGTGATAACGCCCCCTGCTGTGCTAAACAGATGTTCAGACAATACACTGGCTGCAGGGCAGGCCAGCACCTCCAAGGCATAAAGGGCAAGCTCAGGCCATGTGGCCAATTTGGAGACCCAGAAGTTGAATGGGGCAGACCCATCAGGCAGTACGTGTAGGCGTGTGCCCACATACTCTTGCACCATGTTGCTGAAATGCTGCCTCCAGCTAAGACGTTGCCTATCAGCTGGTGGTGCTGTTTGTTGTGGCGGGCTGCTGACAAAGCTTTTCCACATTTCGGCCATGCTAACCCTGCCTTCTGAGGTGCTGGCGGTGCCACAGCTGCGTTGGTGACCTCTTCCTCCTCCTCCTCCTCCTCCGCCTTGTGCTTCCACTGAGCCCCCTGTGTCATTTGGGAATGCCCTCAGCAGCGCCTTTACCAGTGTGCGCTGGTAGTTGCGCATCTTCCTCTCACGCTCCAGTGAGAGAATTAAGGATGGCATGTTGCCCTTGTAACGGGGATCCAGCAGGGTGGCCACCCAGTAATCAGCACAAGTTAAAATGTAGGCAACTCGGCTGTCGTTGAGCAGGCACTGCAGCATGTAGTCGCTCATGTGTGCCAGGCTGCCCAGAGGCAAAAGACAAGTTATCCTCTGTGGGAGGCATATAATTTGTGTCCTCCGTATCCCCCCAGCCATGCTCCAGTGATGCCCACGAGCTGCATTGGGTGCCACCCTGCTGTGAACACGGTTCCTCCTCCTCATTATCATCATCTTCCTCGTCCTCCTCATCCTCCAGAACTGTGCCCTGGCTTGAAAATTTTTTACCTGGCCTATGCTGGTGCAGGAACCCACCCTCCAAGCCACTTGCGAATGACTGGCCTGATAACCGTGGAAATGACCCCTCTTCCTCCTCCTCCTCCTCCTGTGCCACATCCTCTTCCATCATCGCCCGAAGTGTTTTTTCAAGGAGACATAGAAGTGGAATAGTAACGCTGAGAACAGCGTCATCGGCACTGGCCATGTTGGTGGAGTACTCAAAACACCGCAATACGCTACACAGGTCTCGCATGGAGGCCCACTCGTTGGTGGTGAAGTGTTGCTGTTCTGCAGAGTGACTGACCCGTGCATGCTGCAGCTGAAACTCAACTATTGCCTGCTGCTGCTCTCACAGTCTCTCCAGCATGTGCAAGGTGGAGTTCCACCTTGTGGGCACGTCGCATATGAGGCGGTGAGCGGGAAGGCCGAAGTTCTGCTGCAGCGCAGACAGGCGGGCAGCAGCAGGGTGAGAACGCCGAAAGTGCGCACAGACGGCCCGCACTTTATGCAGCAGCTCTGACATATCCGGGTAGTTTTTTAGAATTTTCTTCCCCACCAAATTCAGCACATGCGCCAGGCAAGGGATGTGCATCAAACCGGCTAGGCCCAGAGCTGCTACGAGATTTCGCCCATTATCACACGCCACCAGGCCGGGCTTGAGGCTCAGTGGCAACAACCACTCATTGGTCTGTTGTTCAATGCCCGTCCACAGCTCCTGCGCAGTGTGGGGTTTATCCCCCAAACATATCAGTTTTAAAACAGCCTGCTGTCATTTCCCCCTGGATGTGCTGATGTTGGTGGTGAAGGCGTTACGCTGACCGGATGAGGAGGTGGTAGAGAAGGAGGAGGAAGCGCAGTAGGAGGAGGAGGCAACAGGAGGCAAAGAGAAATGCCCTGCAATCCTCGGTGGCAGAAGGACATGCGCCAAATGGCTAGCCGCCTCAGGCCCACCCGCCACTACATTTGCCCAGTGTGCAGTTAGCGAGATATAGCATCCCTGCCCGTGCTTACTGGTCCACGTATCAGTGGTTATGTGGACCTTGCCACAGATGGCGTTGCGCAATGCACACTTGATCTGGTCCCCGACTTGTTTGTGCAGGGAAGGGATGGCTCGTCTGGAAAAGTAGTGGTGGCTGGGAACCACGTACTGTGGGACAGCCACCGCCATCAGGTTTTTAAAACTGTCCGTGTCCACCAGACGGAATGACAGCATTTCAAAGGCCAGGAATTTTGAAATGCTGGCATTCAGGGCCAGGGATTGCGGGTGGGTAGGGGGGTACTTCCTCTTTCTCTCCAGTGTTTGGGAGATGGAGAGCTGTAAGCTTCCATGGGACTGTGTGTAAATGCGTCACTTGCATGACCTTCATGCCATGTGGGGTCTAGGACCTCATCATCCTCCTCCACATGATCTTCCACCCACCTTTCACCACTGCCCTCATTGTCAGTCTGCACACTGTGGAAAGCCGCAGCAGTTGGCACCTGTGTTTCGTCATCATCAGAGATGTGCTGCGCTGGTGTTTCCATGTCCTCATCCTGCAAAAGAAGTTGTTGGGCTTCGGTGCACTCAATGTCTTCCACTTCTGGGGCAGGGCTATGTGGATGGCCCACGGAAAGCCCACCAGGAGAGTCTGTCTGTCCCTCACAGCACCAGCAGGAACCTCTCCCTATAGCACTAGCAGATGATTTTAGAACAATAATCTGTCCCTCACAGCACCAGCAGGAACCTCTACCTATAGCAGTAGGAGATGATTTTAGAACAATAATCTGTCCCTCACAGCACCAGCAGGAACCTCTCCCTATAGCAACAGGGGATGATTTTAGAACAATAATCTGTCCCTCACAGCACCAGCAGGGACCTCTCCCTATAGCAGTAGGAGATGATTTTAGAACAATAATCTGTCCCTCACAGCTCCAGCAGGTACCTCTTCCTATAGCAGTAGAAGATGATTTTAGAACAGTAATCTGTCCCTCACAGGAGCAGCAGGAACCTCTCCCTATAGCAGTAGGAGATAATTTTAGAACAATAATCTGTCCCTCACAGCACCAGCAGGAACCTCTCCCTATAGCACTAGTAGATGATTTTAGAACAATAATCTGTCCCTCACAGCACCAGCAGGAACCTCTCCCTATAGCAACAGGGGATGATTTTAGCACAATAATCTGTCCCTCACAGCACCAGCAGGGACCTCTCCCTATAGCACTAGGAGATGATTTTAGAACAATAATCTGTCCCTCACAGCACCAGCAGGAATCTCTCCCTATAGCACTAGGAGATGATTTAAAAACAATAATCTGTCTCTCACAGCACTAGCAGGAACCTCTCCCTATAGCAGTAGGAGATAATTTTAGAACAATAATCTGTCCCTCAC
>BLSH010493407.1:446427-458132 GCA_018402905.1 Glandirana rugosa
TAAGGACTTGGAGTGTGAGACACGCATTACGTGAGGAGTTGGAACGTGAGACATTACGTGAGAACTTGAAACGTATAACATGCGTTGCGTAAGGACTTGGAACGTGAGAAATGTATTGCGTAAGGGCTTGGAACGTGAGACATGTATTACGTGAGGACTTGGAGTATCAGACGTACATTACGTGAGGACTTGGAACGTGAGACATACATTGCGTAAGGATTTGTAGTGTGAGACATGCATTGCGTAAGGACTTGGAGCGTGAAATATGTCCCTCACGTCTTAATAATCCGTTCAACATAAAAACTCCTCTTTGATATTAATGAGTTTTTGGAATAATTGAGAACATGGTTGTTGTTCAATAATAAAATTATTCCTCAAAAATACAACTTGCCTAATAATTCTGCACTCCCTGTATAAAGTGCGAGGTTCAGGAATGCGTTACGTACAGAGTGTGATGTTTAGGAATGCGTTACATACAGAGTGCAAGGTTCAGGAGTGCATTACATGCAGACTATGAGGTTCAGGAGTGCATTATGTACAGAGTGCAAGGTTCGGGAATGCGTTATGTAAAGAGTGCAAGGTTCAGGAATGCGTTGCGTACAATATGCAAAGTTCAAGAGTGCATTACAGAGTGCAAGGTTGAGGAGTGCATTACGCACAGAGTGTGAGGTTCAGGAATGCATTTCATACAGAGTGCAAAGGTTCAGGAATGCGTTAAATACAGAGTACAAGGTTTAGGAATGCATTATGTACAGAGTACAAGGTTCAGGAATGCGTTACATACAGACACGCAACACGCATTTCCAACTTATATCCAGATACAAGAAATTAGTCCATAGGCTTGTTTTTGTTGTTTTATAGGGGAAAACAACGTGGATTATGGGATGCCCAACTTGACTTGAAGAACAACAGATGAGGAAAAACTCTATGTACAAAAATGAAAATCTCTCTATGTACAAAAATGAAGATCCTGGACTGTACTCAATTTGGAATAAACGTAGTCTCTATGGATCAGTGACAAGATCCTTTACGAACCAGGAGCTCTCAGTCCCCTTTAACCACTTGCTGACCGCATAAAGTATATATACGGTGGCAAAAGTGGCACCTTCCCGCAAATCGCCATTTATAAACGTTGATCTGTGCTCCATAAGGGGGGCTGCGGCTCGGGCGGACTCGATGTCTGCCAGCGACCCACGATCGCCTGTAAGAGAGCCAGAACAGGGAACCCGCAATGTAAACATGGCGGCTCCCCACTCTGTAAAGGGGGACATGACAGATCTACTGATCCCTGTACTCGGGATTAGTTATATCTGTTATGCCCCGGGCAGCCCAACCCCCATACAGTTGGAACACACACAGGGAACACAGTTAACCCCTAGATCGCCCCCTGCAGGTTAACCCCTTCCCTGCCAATGGCATATACACAGTAATCAGTGGCTATTTTTATCTCTGATTGCTGTATAAATGTCATTGGTCCCAAAAAAGTGGCAAAAATGTCCGACATGTCCGCCGCAATATCACAGTCCCGATAAAAATTGCAGACCACTACCATTACTAGTAAAAAAAAAAAAAATAGTAAAAACTATTAATTCTCATGGTTTGTAAACAACCAATATACGCAAACCAATCAATATACGTCAATTGCAATTTTTTTTTTTTAGCACAAATATGTAGAAGAATATATATCGGCCAAAACTGATGAATATATTTGTTTTTTTATATATTTTTTTTGGACTAGTATTATAGCAAAAAGTATTACAGAGTGCAAGGTTCAGGAGTGCATTACACACAGAGTACCGGGTTCAGGAATGCATTACGTACAGAGTACAAGGTTCAGGAATTCGTTACATACAGAGTGCAAGGTTCAGGAATGCGTTGCGTACAGAGTGCGAGGATCAGGAATGCATTACGTACAGAGTGCAAAGTTCAGGAGTGCATTACAGAGTGCAAGGTTCAGGAGTGCATTACGCACAGAGTGTGAGGTTCAGGAATGCGTTTCACAGAGTGTAAAGGTTCAGGAATGCGTTACATACAGAGAACAAGGTTCAGGAATGCATTACATACAGAGTTCAGGGTTCAGGAATGCGTTACATACAGAGTTCAAGGTTCAGGAATGCGTTACATACAGAGTTCAAGGTTCAGGGATGTGTTATGTATATAGTGCAAGGTTCAGGAATGCATTACGTATATAGTGCAAGGTTCAGGAGTGCGTTACATGCATACAGTCCCTTGTTATGCTATGCATACAGGAACTTCTAATTTTCCTGTAACTCATGATATGCTGGCAGTTGTAGTCCCCCTGTCATTATGGTCATGTTGGCAGTTGTAGTCCCCCTGTCAGTTGGTAATGCTGGCATTTGTAGTCCCCCTGTCAGTATAATCATGCTGGCCGTTGTAATCCCTGTCAGTATGGTCATGCTGGCAGTTGTAGTCCCCCTGGCAGTTGTTGTCCCCATGTCATTATGGTCATGCTGGCAGTTGTAGTTCCCCTGTCAGTTGGTCATGCTGACAGTTGTAATCCCCCTGTCATTATGGTCATCCTGGCAGTTGTAGTCCCCTGACAGTTGGTCATGCTGGCAGCATAGGTGTACGCAGCCTATTGTATTAGGGTGTGCACCCCAAAGCTCAAACACACATGCATGTGTGTGTATAAATATATATGTATATATATATATATATATATATATATATATATATATATATATACACACACGCACCGATGGTACAGTGAAAGAGAAAGGTAGCACTTCATTAATGGAAGAACTGGTCATTGGGAGATATTTCCCATTTGCCACACAGAGCATTAATACTAATGAACATGTGGTGATTAGGGTGTGCCCCCTGCGCACGCCTACGACTGGCAGTTGTAGCCATTCACCCTCTGCAGCTTCCCCTCGATCTCTCCAGCCTTGGTGACAATAGGCCCCCTCACAGCGTACTCCCCCTTCTGCATATCATTTTTAGGAATCTAAATGTCTAAATGAATGTTTTCTACCATTAAGAGTCTTGTCACCTCATAATGTGTTGCAGTGCACTGAGCAGCCCTATCCAACACAGCCCACGTGCTCACTTCACAGCACTGTACTATGTTGCATTGGTGAGCTATAAGACCCCTTTCACACTGAGGCAGTTTTCAGGCATTTTAGCGCTATAAATAGTGCCTGTAAAGTGCCTGAAAACAGCCTCTCATACCGCCCGAGTGCTTTCACACATGGACGGTGCGCTTGTGGGACGGGAAAATAAATCCTGCAAGCAGCATCTTTGGGGCGGGTTAAGAGTTCCCAAAATGGCCCTGCCCATTGCAATGAATGGGCAGGGCTTCCGAAGCACCTGAAAAGTGTTTCGGAAGCACCACGACACAGGCATTTTTAACCCCTTCTTGGGGGTTAAAAGCACCCTGCTAGCGGCAAAAAAGCGCCGCTTAAACAGCGGTAAAGTGCTGCTAAAATTAGTGGTGCTTTACCGCTAACGCGGCTGCGGCCCCAGTGTTAAAGGGCTCTAAAAGTAAGGTAAGACACGCGCTGCGTTTTTCACCACAGCCTGTTGCGACACACTACAGCGCATCACAATGCACTACAATGCATGAAGGTGAAATAAATGTAATTTTGAATTTACAGTTACAAAAAAAGTTAAAAAAGATCAACAGTGCAATTGCTTGTAATCAGCACATTGGCGTTGTTTACTGCACAGCATGCAGCTTGGTTAACTTTGCTGGTGTGAAAGGGTCCTAAATTGTTATAACCTTTATTTTCTGCAATTGTTTTAATGTTAGAAGCTTTTTCCTCACTTTTTTAGACATTGCATACATACATATAAAGCAAGCAAGTAAAAATCATTTGACAATAAAAGCAGATCATCATTTTTTTTACATTTAGAACTCAGTACTTAAATGATAATTTCTTTGAAAAATAGGCACAATTCTTTATTTAGCACATGTAATGATTTTATCAATAGATATATAGTAGGTGGAGGCTGCTGACCACAAATGAATGTGAGACACTTTGCATAGAAAGGTGTGGTTTATATACAGAATATAACTATGAGAATGAGAAGAATTCAACTAAACTCTGATCTGTCAAAGTGATTCCTCATCACCATGATCATGTTCTGGACTGTCTTCACTGTCATCACTTATTTTTCCTGTAATTCATATTTTATACTTTATTACGATTACTGAATATAAATATACTAAGATTTATTTTCTACTATCATCGTTCTCTCATTTGTGTTGCAGATTCTATGGCTCAGTTTACTGTCACCCAGGAAGCCACAATAACCGCGTCTCTTGGTGGTAATATAATTTTGTCCTGTGGTCGCAGTGATGGCTCTGTAGCTGGTGGTAACCACCCAACCTGGGTATATCAGGCACCCGGGAGTGTTCCTAAAGGTATAACAGGTAGTGATGGAAGTAATCATAATATAAAACCCCCAGGAACCTCTGAACGTTTTTCTGGATCCATCCAAGGAGGCTCAAGTGTTTTGTCTATCAGTAATGTACAGGCTGCAGATGATGGGGATTATTACTGTGTTCTATGGGCTGGTAGTGCATGCACAGTGCTACAAATTCACACACAGTGAGACATGAATATCAACTTCCTCTTTTGTCCCTTGTACATTAGGGTTGCCACATCTTCCCTTTAATCCAGGACACCTACGAATTACACAGGTTGTTCTGAGGCTAATTTAATACAGATGAGGCACCAAGTGAGTTTAATTACCACCTTAATCAGCCACAGAACCTGTGTAATTAATATGCGTCCTGGATTAAAGGGATGATGTGGCAACCCTATTGTACATACTTATTTCGATTTCCAAATAATATGAATCGAGTATATATGTAGCAACCCCACAGAATATTCCTTTCACTGGTCTGACTGCAGTTAGAGTAGCATCAACTGGTTTCTATTGATTACTGCGCTAATTGAGTACAATGTTATATTTTGCCTTTCAGTATGCATAATAATGATTTGTGAGCATATAAAAAAATAAATATGGGAACTCCCTGAGCATTACTGATTACTGACCTTTAAATGACATTCCAACACAAGTTAGATAGATATTCTCTTGGGTTTTACTGGAATAAAGATATATGTATAAAAGGGGTTCTGGTCAACCGAGTCCTAGATAACAGCCAAGACTCAGGTGAGAAAACCCCTGAAGAAACAGCTTAATTCCAGCTCAATAACACAGATACTGGATATACATATGTACAATAGAATACAGTTAGGGAATAAACAGGTGAATAAACAAGTGATTATAAAGAATCCACTAGTTAAGGCAATATGATACCACACTAAACCCTAAGCCGGCCTATAAAAGCTTGATGTTCTAATGAGAGACCTGATAGAATAGGAGTAGGATGGGGCCCTTTAATTAATGGTAACAGCAATGTCCAGAGTGCAGGCTTGTAGTAGTCTTCACCGGTAGTTGGAGCTCTTTGAATTATAACCAAGATATGGCACAGTGATCCTAGGGTAAGCAGGACAGCTTAACTGCTTGCCGACCAGCCGCCACAGTTGTACTGCAGCAGGTTGGCTCGGCTGCGCAAACCTCTGTCAATGTACGTCGGCCACAAATGCTCGTTTTGCGGGTGAGCGCGCACCGTCAGAGGCACGCACGCACCCGGTGCGCGCTCTGTGAGTTTGCCCGCGGACATCGCCTACTACAGAGTCAGAACGAGGATCCGCCAATGTAAACACATCGGATCTCCATTCTGTCAGGGGACATGACAGTGATCTACTGCTCCCTGTGTTCGGGAACAGTGAGCAGTACCAGCCCAGCCCCCACACAGTTAGAACACACCTAGTGAACACAGTTGACCCCTTGAGTGCCCCCTAGAGTTTAACCCCTTCCCTGCCAGTGACATTTATACAGTAATCAGTGGCTATTTTTAGCTCTGATCATTGTATAAATGTCATTGGTCCCAAAAAAGTGTCAAAAATGTCCGATCTGTCCGCTGCAATGTCGCAAAACAAAAATTGCAGATCACCGCCATTACTAGTAAAAAAAAAAAATGCCATAAATCTATCCCCTATTTTGTAGACACGATAACTTCTGCGCAACGCAATCAATATATACGCCTATTGTGATTTTTTTTTACCAAACATATGTAGAAGAATACATATCGGCCTAAACTGAGGAAGAAATTCATTTTTTTTATATTTTTTTTGGATATGCATTATAGCAAACAGTAAAAAAAAAATGTTTTTTTCTTTAAATTGTAGCTCTTTGTTTATAGCGCAAAAAATAGAAACCGCAGAGGCAATCAAATAACACCAAAAGAAAGCACTATTTGGGGGGGGGGACATCAATTTAGTTTGGGTAGAACGTCGCACAACCATGCAGTTATCAGTTAAAATGACGCAGTGCCATATTGCAAAAAATGGCCTGGTCATTAAGGGGGCAAATCCTTCTGGGGCTGAAGTGGTTAAACTGATTAGTAATATTCCTTAAAATAGTTCCATGTGTAGATGTCTATGTACAGTGTCTTATGTAATGCAATAAAGTGTTTCAATGGGCAAGGTGTCTGTACACAGTATCCAAGCAAGATAAACAGGTAGGGATTGTGAACGATGGGCGACTGCCCTCTCACCAACTGGAGAGCACGATAGGAACCTCTCAAACAGTGATCCTGGATGAGATGTCCTTCTGTGAAATGAACGGAGATAACTGACCAGCTGCTGGACACGGACGATCGTTATGTCTGCCCGATGAGGTTGAGCTACAGTGATTTCTTGTGAACAGCAAGCAGAGTTGGGCCCTCTGGGGCGGGCTGGAGTCACTGGATTGCCGTGTGGTAGGCCGCAGCCCTCTCGCACAGCAGCAGAGAGGTGTTCCCTTGATAAGACCCAGGAAGAAGAGAGCACAGGCAAGGTCTGCTGGCCCTTCTAAAGTTTCTCCCAGAGGTCTCTGGTGTTGCAGAGAGCCCTCTGGGATGTGTAGTCCAAGGATAGTTTCACAACAAGATATGACGTGTCAGGTTTCTGCGGTAAGGAAGACCAGATAGTGTAGCTACACATGAGAACTGTGCCAAAACAATATAGATATCCTTAAAGTGAGGTTTATTAACAGTGAACAGACACCAATAAAGATATACAGCAAACAGTGCACATAATTTCCAAAAGACAAACAATGAATAATCCTAGCAACTGATCTCTGGCAGCAAGGAGACAACAGAATTGTGACGCACCGAGGAAAGAGGGAAGCAACCTTAAATAGCTACTGCCCAGCTGAACCCGGGCGTGGCTGACCACAGCCTGCTGGCTCTTGGGAGACACCTGCTGGTAGACACTGGAGCTGCAGCAGACAGCCCAAAGCAGTACAGTTCCCCAGCAGCTGAGCTCCATCCTAACAGTACCCCCCCTTGAGGAGTGGTCTCCGGACGCTCCATAGAGCTCCATCATTGGGGTCCACTAGCTGCCTGGGTACTCCAGTGCCAATGTCCAACGGCTTAATGAGGACTCCGTCGCCAGGGTCCCAAAACTGTCTGGGTTTCCTGTTGTTCAGATCTCTGAGCTGCAACACTGAAGACCTGTTCTCACAAGCAGCCTGTGTCCCAATGCTGGGACACTGAAGGACCCCTGGCTGCTTGATGCCGGAGTCGCTGGTCCGTGCAGGTATCCTGACGCCAGGGTATCCCTTCACCACTGGACCTTCTCTCCCTCTGTTGCTAGAGGCTGCATTGTACTTCACCTGTGCCTCAGGTTTACCCAGAGCATAGGTTATCCCACTCGGGTCCCCAAATGTACCGAGGATCACAGAGGTGACCCCTGGGTCAGGACAAGGTTCCGATGGAACACTGTCATTTCCCATGGGACCTCTACTACAGGGGCTATGACAACAGATGCAGCTCTCCTGTTCAGAGTGGACATCTGGACCTCCTGGCCTTGCATAACAGGATCAGCTGGCTGTAAAAAGAACTTCGGATGGACAACAGGAGGGATCTTAACCCACACAGATAACCCATTTAAGCCATATACTACTGAAGCTTTAGAAGCCTCTGACACATCAGCAGGTGGGAGTTTAACTTAGTCAACAGAGTCCAGTTTAACAGTAAGTAGTGGATTGGCACAGTTCAGATGGGTGGCAATCCGGGAATCAGTACAGTCCAGATGGGCGGCAGTCCGGGAATCAGCACAGTTCAGATGGGCGGCAGCCCGGGAAGCAGCACAGTCCAGATGGGCGGCAGCCCGGGAATCAGCACAGTCCAGATGGGCGGCAGCCCAAGAATCAGCACAGGCCAGAGGGGCAACAGCCCAGGAATCAACATAGGCCAGAGGGGCAACAGCCCGGGAATTAGCACAGTCCAGAGGGGCATAGAGGAGGAATGGATCTCATCAGCAGCAGTCAGCAACAAGGAGGAGGAATGGATCTCATTGGCAGCAGTCAGTAGCATGGAGGAAGAATGGATCTCATCGGCAACAGTCAGCAGCTCATCAGGTTGGGCAGTGGGCACCGAATCAGCGGACACTGGGTCAGCAGGCAACATGGATAGTGGCAGAGCTGCTGATGAAGAGGTAGTAGCAACAAAACCCGATTACTAAGCACTATCTTACCCTCTGGGATTCTATTAAAACAAAGCACCATCTCCAGTCACAACACAATCCTATGCTATCATTCATGAGAAACCCGGCATTTCTGCTGGCATGGGATTCCCCAGCCAGCTTCACCCATTGGGCTTCTCGGTGATTACTTAGACTTCACCAGCTGGCAACAAATTCAGATCTAATCCCTTTTCCAACGTTAGTAGATAGGTACCAACTACCTAATAACCAGATATTTAGATACCTCCAGATTAAAAATTTTTACTCTCCGTTAGGCACAAATAATACCCCGCTCAATCACCTCTCTGTGTTTGAACAGCTTTGTAAAAAAGACCCCCACGTTAGAGGCCAAATATCTCAAATATACGCACAACTTCTAATCACCCCAAACACCAAAAAAAACGAAGTATGCACAGCTGTGGGAGGCTGATCTGGACTGTAACCTTAATACCGCGGACTGGTCAGCAATCTGGTCCGCTACCAGGTCCGCTTCCTACAGCCTACACGCCATTGAAACGAATTAGAAGGTTCTGCTAAGATGGTACCTGGTAGCGGCACGTATTGCAAAATTTGTGCCTTCCTATTTGGCAACATGCTTCAGAGGTTGTTCAGACACGGGTACTCAGTTTCATATATGGTGGTCCTGTCCAGTAGCGCAAAAATTTTGGTAAGAAATTTTTGCCATGGCTTCACTCATGTTTAACAAACAAATTGCAACAGAGCCATCTATAGCTCTGCTAAATCGTAAGCCAGAGGAGTTAAATAACAGACAATTTAAATTGCTCCTCCATCTGTTGACAGCAGCTAAGCAAACTGTTGCCAAAGCGTGGAAAACTCTGAATCTGAATATTATAGAAGCCAAGAACAGGATGACTAAATACACGATTCACGCTAAAATCGATGCTTTATATAGGGAAGCGGAGCATAAATTTGACCACATCTGGAATCCCTGGATCTCCAAATGTCTCCCACCAGATTTTGATCTGAAAGTTCTCTTACCATGGTAACATCATGCATCCCAATTGTGAAGGCCCATAAGTAATCTAGTGGACATCCCAGTGGATCACATCTCCCCCCACACTCCCTCTTTTTCTATTTCCCCTCTCTCACCCCTCCTTTTCTTTTTCTCTTCTACTGACCACTCGAATGGTGTTCATTTGTATAGAGTGCCGAAGCATTAGAATATCTAGCACTAAGGTCTAAATAATGGTTGCCCGGGGTAATGGCAGAACCTAGTTGCTGTCTAGTCTATTTAAGACCTTCTCCTAACTTAGATTAATGCTATGCGGGACTCGCTTGACCTCACTATACCTGCTTCCTCACATCTCAGGTGCAGGCATGTTCACATCTGGGTCATCTGGGTTTGGATGGGGTTGACCGACTCCCGCTACCTACACAGTAATAGATCAATAGAGGATTTAGGTCGAGCATGCCTCATGTTACCCCTCCCTGTTAATGCAAGTCACGCCCAAAATGTGCTTTTTATGTACAGGTATTCAACCACTGTATGAGGAATGTACTTTACAACATTGTTGTATTTATGACAATGTACAACATTCGTGTTATACAAAACCAATAAAAATTTGAACCGGAAAAGGTAGTAGCAGTACTGGGAAGAACAAAAGGAAGAGCAGCCGAAGTACAGGAAGAGACCTGAGAGCATGGGTGTTGCTAGGGGGGAAAAAGACCAGGGCCCTAGCCCAAAGAAATGCGGCGCGGAAAGCACGCCGCGGCAAAAAAACAGATGTGGGCTAAACTAAATAGTGGGCATGGCTTAAATAGGTGTGGCTTATGTCTGAGATGAATGAGGGATGGAGGAAGGAAGAAAGAAAGAGATAGGGAGGGAAGGAAAGAGAAGAGAAGGAAGAAAAGAAGTCGGGATGGAGGGACAGCAGGCCCAGATCCTACACCACAATAGCAATATGTGTATTCCACAAAGTTTAACAGTCTGCAGATAAAGATACTCCAATCACCTGGTATTGGCACTTCAATCATCCCGGCACCATGGTTGTTATGGTGTCAGGATGATTGAAGCGCATTGTTTCTATTATTACATTGTAATATAAAATTAAATAGTTCAACTCACCATAATGCAGAATCAGTGGGAGCCCCGAGAGTGTCACTTGCCACCGTCGCCTGCTACCAGATGCCATCAGGTGTCCCCAGCAGAGTCCCTCCTTCCATCACAGGTGCCCCCAGTGGAGTCCCGCCTTCCATCACAGTTGCCCCCCCAGCGGAGTCCCTCCTTCCATCACAGGTGCCCCAAGAGGAGTTCCTCCTTCCATCACAGGTGCCCCCCAGTGGAGTCCCTCCTTCCATCACAGGTGCCCCCAGCTGAGTTCCTCCTTCCATCACAGGTGCCCCTCAGCGGAGTCCCTCTTTCCATCACAGATGCACCCTAGCGGAGTCCCTCTTTCCATCACAGGTGCCCCCAGCGGAGTCCCTCCTTCCATCACAGGGGCCCCCTCCCCTGCAGAGTTCCTCCTTACATCACAGGTGCCCCAATGGAGTTCCTCCTTACATCACAGGTGCCACCCAGCAGAGTTCCTCCTTTCATCACAGGTGCCCGCAGCGGAGTCCCTCCTTACATCACAGGTGCCCCCCAACGGAGTCCCTCCTTACATCCCAGGTGCCCTCAGTGGAGTTCCTCCTTCCATCACAGGTGCCCCCAGCGGAGTTCCTCCTTACATCACAGGTGTCCCCAGTGGAGTTCCTCCTTACATCACAGGTGCCCTCAGCAGAGTTCCTGCTTACATAACAGGTGCCCCCCAGTGGAGTTCCTCCTTCCATCACAGGTGCCGCCAGCGGAGTCCCTCCTTCCATCACATGTGCCCCACAGTGGAGTCCCTCCTTACATCACAGCTGCCCCCCAGCGGAGTCCCTTCTAACATCACAGGTGCCCACAGTGGAGTTCCTCCTTACATCACAGGTGTCCCCCAGCTGAGTTCCTCCTTACATCACAGATGCCCCCAGAGGAGTTCCTCCTTACATCACAGGTGTCCCCAGTGGAGTTCCTCCTTCCACTACAGGTGCCCCCAGCGGAGTCCCTCCTTCCATCACAGGGGCCCCATGTGGAGTTCCTCCTTACATCTCAGGTGCCCCCAATGGAGGTCCTCCTTACATCACTGGTGCCCCCCAGCGGAGTTCCTCCTTCCATCACAG
>BLSH010493407.1:458142-472292 GCA_018402905.1 Glandirana rugosa
GGACACTACCTTCCTCCTTGAGGCGACCCCCGTGGACACTACCTGGTGCCCCCAGCGGAGTTCCTCCTTCCATCACAGGTGCCCCCAGCGGAGTTCCTCCTTACATCACAGGTGTCCCCAGTGGAGTTCCTCCTTACATCACAGGTGCCCTCAGCGGAGTTCCTCCTTACATAACAGGTGCCCCCCAGTGGAGTTCCTCCTTCCATCACAGGTGCCGCCAGCGGAGTCCCTCCTTCCATCACATGTGCCCCACAGTGGAGTCCCTCCTTACATCACAGCTGCCCCCCCAGCGGAGTCCCTTCTAACATCACAGGTGCCCACAGTGGAGTTCCTCCTTACATCACAGGTGTCCCCCAGCTGAGTTCCTCCTTACATCACAGATGCCCCCAGAGGAGTTCCTCCTTACATCACAGGTGTCCCCAGTGGAGTTCCTCCTTCCACTACAGGTGCCCCCAGCGGAGTCCCTCCTTCCATCACAGGGGCCCCCTGTGGAGTTCCTCCTTACATCTCAGGTGCCCCCAATGGAGTTCCTCCTTACATCACTGGTGCCCCCCAGCGGAGTTCCTCCTTCCATCACAGGTGCCCCCAGTGGAGTCCTTCCTTACATCACAGGTGCCCCCAGCGGAGTTCCTCCTTCCATCACAGGTGCCCCCAGCGGAGTTCCTCCTTACATCACAGGTGCCCCCAGCGGAGTTCCTCCTTACATCACAGGTGCCCCCAGCGGAGTTCCTCCTTACATCACAAGTGTCCCCAGCAGAGTTCCTCCTTACATTACAGGTGCCCCCCAGTGGAGTTCCTTCTTACATCACAGGTGCCCCCAGCAGAGTTCCTCCTTACATCACAGGTGTCCCCAGCAGAGTTCCTCCTTACATCACAGGTGCCCCCCAGTAGAGTGTCCCTCCTAGTACAGAGCAAGTGTCAGACACAGACAGTATGCAGCCAGTACAAAGCACACCCCCCCACCCGCCGCGAGAGTTGGTGGCTCTGACAGCCCCCCTCCTCCCCCCCTCAGATGGGGGAGGGAAGGACAACGTGGGAGGGAGGACACTGTGGGGAGTGGAGGACACAGGGGGACACCGTGGGGGGACCAGGAGTATCATAGGGCCTCCTGCAGTCCTGTTGGGGCCCCCTACATCTGTACTGGCTGCCGCTTTACCACCCCATGCCAGTGCTGGTGTCCCTAGACTCCAGTAAATAAAAAAACAGTGCACAGGCAGCACAGCCTCACCTGAAGCTTGCAATAAGACTTTACACTGAACCATAGGTGCTGGAGGTCCCAAACTTGGACCTGTTGTTGCACAGGGAGCCCTCTCCTCGTATCCCAAGTTTGGTATTTTTATCGGCTATAGTTTGGGAGAACGGTGTCCCCAAACCGGGTCACCCCCTCCCATAGACTCCAATGTTAAGTCTGACATTTACCCGACAATTGCCGGTTAATGACTGGCCACTTTGGGGACCCAGTACGGCCGAACCATAGGTGCTGGAGGTCCCAAACTTGAACCCCTCCCATAGACTCCAATGTTAAAGACCGCTAAAGTCTTTGTTGTAAGAGCCCCTTGAGACACTGGGGCCCCTTACAACAGTACTCCCTCTACCCCCATGATGGTGGCCCTGGCTGTCAGAATGCTTCCCAGCAGTTCCTCCACAGTGAGATCCTGCCACATAAAACAACAATAATCTTTATCTACTTCTAGTGCAAGCTGCACATGACAAATAACCCTCGCTCTAAGCATCTTGACAAAGCAAAGCAAAAAACTCAAAGCAACTTGCTCCCAGTTCCCAAGTGTAGTGGATCTGATCGTTAGTGGGCGTCACGATTATGTCAGGTTTCTGTGGCAAGGAAGACCAGATAGTGTAGCTACACATGAGAAATGAGCCAAAACAATATAGATATCCTTAAAGTGAGGCTTATTAACAGTGAACAGACACCAATAAACATATACAGCAAACAGTGCACATAAATCCCAAAAGACAAACAACTGAATAATCCTAGCAACTGACTATATACAAAGCAATAAAGGGGACATGGAATGCAAGGTAAGGGGGGATCATGACTGGGTACTCGAACAGGAGCAAGGCAGAGGGAGGCAGGAGCAAGTCAGAGGAGTACAGGAAGCTTCAGGATCTCTGGCAGCAAGGAGGCAACAGAATTGTGACGCACCAAGAGAAGCAGCTTTAAATAGCTACTTCCCAGCTGAACCCTGGCATGGCTGACTCCCACAGCCTGCTGGCTCTTGGGAGACACCTGCTGGTGTACACTGAAGCTGCAGCAGACAGCCCAAAGCAGTACAGTGCCCCCAGCAGCTGAGCTCCATCCTAACATGATGTCAGTTTACTGAAGCCCAGCACTAGAGGGACACAAGAATAGATAGAGAATGAGGGGGGTGGTCTGTGGAACAAGGTAACTGTAGTCCACTGTACGCTACATCCTCCCCCCACTTGAAAGTCTTTTTTCCCCAAAGACAGGACACAACCTGTGGAATCACTTTAAAGTACTACATTGAAAGGTAAACAGGTCATTATTTTACAAACCAGAAGTGGCAACGGCAAACAATTGACTTATAGCAGGATTTTCTAGCAATAAACTATATACATTGTCATGTCATTTTGATGACAGGCCAGTAATAGATTAGTGGCCCACCCAGTAGTGTCAGGAGGCGGATTAAGGTCATCCTCTACCAAAGGTTTGATAAAGGAGGCAAGCGCTTGGCTAGAACGTTGAGCAGTATTGATAAGTTCATCAGAGCTTTCCCAAAGGACATTATAGGTCAGTCTTTTAGGAGGACAAATCTTCTGTCTAAGTCTTGAGTAAATGCTTTCCAACGGTTCAGGAAACTACATCCGGGTTCTGGCTCAGGCTCTGGCTCCTCTAGACTCTCAGGAGCGATCTCACTTCCTACTTCATGACTGGGGGGAACAGGAGTTTCTACAAGATCTGGCATCTCTAAGGGGTCACTTGATTCGGTTTTGGCTTCTTCACTCTCTCCCACAGGGGGGAGTATAGCCCCTTCGGCCTCAAACAGCTGAGGATCTACCCTTCTGAGTGGGGACGTTTCATTATTGTTCTTCCTAGGAACTTGAGAAACTTTAGTGTTGTGCTCAGGTGAGGGGACCCATAGCCAATCAACTGTTAGTTCTTCCTCATCACTTTCCTCCTCTTGAGGTACAGGTTCAGGACCCCTACGAGTTCTGGGTCTTAGAGTAGGAGAATGAAATATCTCTGGGCAGTAAGGTGGGGACAACCGGATAGCTTTGGGTATAGGCAGCAAGTGGTTTTAATGTCAAGTCTTGAGTGGGCCAGTCTTCCCTTCAGGGCGGATCTGGTACACAGGAAGCGTTTGCAGATGATGTAAGGCTGTGAACGCCATCGATCAGCCAGCTTATGCTTTCCAGGCACTCCTAAGTTGCGTAACAGCACCCAATCTCCAGGCTGCAGGTCTTGAACCCTTACTTTAAGGTCAAAGTTCTTTTTTTTTTTTTTGTTCCCTGGCAGTAGTTGCCTCCTTAGCTTTCTCATAAGCAATTTTCAAATTTTTTCGAAGTCTATCGACATATCCTCGGTAAGAGGCCTGAGACATGTGATCCAAGGACGTCCCAAAAACTAGATCCACAGGTAAACAAGTTTCCCTTCCAAACATCAACCGATTAGGAGAGTACCCAGTAGAGTCATTCACATACTATTGTAAGCATGAACTACTGCAGTGATGTAATCACCCCAATGTTGCTTTTTTCCAAGGGAAGGATTCCTAGCATGTTCAACAGGGTGCGGTTGAAACGTTCAGGTTGTGGGTTCCCTTGGGGATGGTAAGGGGTGGTTCTAGATTTTTAGAATATTCAAGAGTTCACACAATCTTTTGATTAACTTGCTTTGAAAATCCCGAGCTTGATCTGAATGTTGGCACTGAGGCAGTCTATAATGGATGAAGAACTTCTCCACTAAGGTCTTTGCTACAGTACTGGCTTACTGGTCCCTGGTTGGGAAGGCCTGAGCATAACGAGTGAAATGATCTGTCATAACCAGGACGTTACTCCGCCCACTCAGGTCGGGTCCCAAACACAAGAAATCAATGCACACCAATTCCATTGGTCCTTGACTCTGCAGATGGCCCATTGGGGATGCCCTACCAGGCAAGGTCTTTCTCTATACACACTGAAAGCAGGAGCGACAATAAATTTCTACTTCTGCCAGTAAAATTGATCCCTAACCAGCTTGAGGGTTCTATCTGGCTCTAAATGGCCATGGTCATTGACCTTTCTGGTATATGACTCAGTCTTCCAACCGCATTCGTTCCCATTCTTTGTGCACCTCAATAGGACTATTTAGCAGTATCTGAGGATCCCTAGCTGACAAAGATTTCTTTTTGAGGTTACCCAGTGGGTCTTCACGTTGATTTCTTCTCGCATTCTCTCTAGTCAGTTTGGGCAGTTCTTGACTGCGCACTTGTGTCAAATTACAATAGTATCTTGGCACTCCAGCAGGGGTGACCCCAACAGCTTCGCCCCCTGTAGCTCCTTTATGACTATACTCCACTCCTTGGCATACAGCAAGTACTCCCTCAAGAGGCAAATGGACCCAGCATCTGTGGTGTAAGGTCTTCGGGAAAGGGTATCTGCATCTCGGTTTCCCACTCCTGGTCGGTACTTCAAACTGAACCTAAACTCAAACAATGCGGCCAACCACCGATGTCCAGTGGCATCCAGTTTGACAGTAGATAGCAAGTAAGTCAAAGGATTGTTATCTGTTTTCACCACAAACGTGGCCCCATACAGGTAATCTCGTAAAGCCAGGAACTCTAACTTATGCACAGGAAAATTCTTCTCAGGAAGAGTGAAGCTGCGACTCACATAGGCCACAGGACGAAGCTTTCCTTCTGATTCCTGATACAACACTCCCCCTAGCCCATCTCGACTAGCATCCACATGTAATTTGTAAGGTTTTGAGGGATCAGCATAGGCCAACACTGGCGCTTCGATGAGGCTCCCCTTCAAACATTCAAAAGCCTTCTCACACTTCATTTAGAGGTTTTGTGATTTGTGCAAAGTTCTTTACAAATCTCCTATAGTAGGAGAAGAATCCCAGAAATTACCTCAGTTCGGTGACAGTGCTTGGTCGAGGCCAGGAGGTGACAGCTTCCAACTTTTGTGGATCCGTGGCTACTCCCTCAGCTGAGACCATGTGTCAAGATAAGAGACTGAACTGACACTTCTCTAATGACAACTTCAGCCCTTCAGCGTGTAATCTCTGGAAGACTTTCTCAAGTCAAGCTTCATTCTCCTCCAACATCTTGCCAAAAACGATTTTGTCATCCAAGTACACAAGTACCTTCATTAAATTCATGTCACCCACTGTATTCTCCATCAGTCTCTGAAAGGTAGCTGGGGCCCCTGTGGCATGCAGTCGAATTCAAAGAATCTGAGTGGGCTGATAAAGGCTGTCTTCTCTTGGTCATCTGTATGCATAGGTATCTGGTAGTATCCACTCTTCAGATTCAGAAAACTGATTCATTTAGCTCCTGATAGGCATTGATCGGGGATAGTTCTCTGATTCAGAGTTCTGTAGTCGATACACATCCGTAGGGATCAACTTTTCTTGTGCACTATCACAATAGGAGATGTGTAAGGGCTCCTGGACTCCCGACTTCTTCAATTCAGCTAGCTGTTCCGGAGATCTTCCAAGTCATGCAAGGGAATCCATCTAGCCCTCTCTCAGAAAGGCTTGTCTTCACTCAGTCAAATCCGGTGTTGAGCGCTCTTGGCACAACCCATATCAAAGTCATTCTTGGAGAACATCTTCTCCCATCGAGCTAGCTGAGCTTTGATCCTCTCTTCCCATCTGGGGACAAGGTGGGACTTTGGACAGTGGGCTTTCTCCCATCCTCCCTCTGGATCAAGTCACCCCAGGTTACCGGGGTAGCTACACTCACTTTCCCAATCACCATACGAGGTTTCAGGCTGATTGAGTAACTGATGACATTTCTCACACTGACAGGGATTCTTCCCCCACTCCTCAATAATGCCCTAGTAGGCACGATTTCAGGAACCAGTTCTATTTCGCTATCTTCTTCCAACGGATCAGCTTCTTCCACCACATAGGGACCCCTTTGATCACAAGATAGTTTAACAGTGGCTTTAATGCAGGCCCTTTCTCCAGGCTGCAACACTGTTTCTTGTGTATTCAATCGCCACAGTCTCCCTACTCCCTCAACAGCACCTTCTTCTCTTGCAGTATATGCTGAAAAGCCTGCCTCAACTGAGGATGGATCTTCCCCACAGGAGCATCTTCCAAAGCCAATGGGATGAGTAACCTCCTCACAAGGTTGGTGTTGGTTCCTATCAGCAAAGTATTGTGGTCTGCCCCAGGGGGTCAAGGACAGACAACAGCCAAGGTATCGAAAGTTTCTGGCTTCCTGGGCAAAGAAGGTTTGAAAGTTATCTAGATAGGGATATATCCATCGTAGGGACATTTCTGGGTACCTATACCCCAAAACTCCTCAAGCTTACACAAAGGGATATGCTTTAAGTCCTTGTTATAAAAGTCCTGATACAACAATGTCACCTGAGCTCCAGTGTCCAACAGCGCTTGAGTGTAGATTCCTTTCACTTGTTACTAAACTATTGGGGAAGGCCCAACCAAAGTTTTTTTGGCAGATTTCTAGCTGGTGACTCTATAGACTGAGTCCTAATCAGCTTCTTTGGTGGCTGGGAGTCCTTTTATAAACTTGTTCAGAAAGGTGTGCATTGATTCCCTGTGTCTGTTTTCCTTTCCCTGGGGACCTATCTTTTTTTTTGAACAGGCAAAGGAGGGGAGGGATTAGCAAGACACTTTTGCTTCTTCATTTTCTTTGACTCCTTCTTAGAGTTGGAGCACAGTTTTCCTCCGGGAGGCTCAATTAGCTCCCTCACTGAGGTCCCCTGAAGTTTCCTGCCAGCTTTTGGAAAAACACCTTTTGTAAGGCTCTTAAAACTACTGTGAACAACTGTGGGCTGATTCCAGCTTTGGGACACTTAGGCTGAAAGTGCCCAACTTCTCCACATTGAAAACATCTCTTGGCCTTACTTGGATGAGGCTTCAACCCTCCTGGTTGAAATTCCTGATCTTGTACCTTCGATTGATCCTCCATTACCCTCATCAACGTATGATACATCTTGGTTTGGGCCTGGGCAACTTGGGTCATTAGCTTGATTGGGCCCAATTCGTTGACTGGCTTTTTATTGCCAAGACTGGCGAGTCCTCCTTGTTCTGGTTCTATTTCATTATCATCATCTGAGAATCTTGTTTCAGCATGTGCAGCCGAGCAGCCACTTTCTCTCTCTTTGCTCTACTTGCATCCAATTCTTTTCCTGCAATAGGACTAACTCTTCTCGCACTTCTCTCATCAGTTCAGGGTATGTTGGGACTATCTGTGTCCTCTTCAGTAATAACTTTAGAACAACGGGATGATTGGGGCAAGACCCGATCCAGACAAGCTTGGTCCGCATCCTATGGATCAATACCCTTCTTAAGAATGATCTGGTGTAGCATTCTGTCTACTCGAGGTATGTATTCAAAGTTTTCCCCCTTTCTTGATGGGTGTGGTTAAACTTGTACAACAGATCTGCGATTGTCTCGACTATACGGGTCTTCTTCCCCATCCTCAAATTTTGGATTACTTCGGCAGCTGGGCCTCGAAGGCTGTCACCAAGCCGCTGTCATTTCACAGTCTCTGGAGCACTCCATTCCTCAATTGCCTGGATGGCCTGACTCATCCAAGTCTCAAACTCTTCTACTCCAATAGGGATTTGTAGCTGTCCTGAGAAGAACCGGAGTCTCTGATAGGGTTGATTTGCATTTCCAGATCCATTCTTCACTTGACTGTCAACTAGCTGGCTCATTTCAGTGTAGAATGAGGTGGGAGGTGGACTGGCCCAACGGGTCCTAGGTTCCCACCTTGGGCTCTCAGTGGTGGTGGCCTCTCCACAGTTTCTCCCCACACTTTCAGTGGAATCACCCGAACAATTACCCCTTCTGCCAGGAGTACCTCTTCTTCCTGGAAACAGGCAGGCATCTCTTCTTGCCTTTCCATCAACACCCTGACACAGTCCAGAGTGTACTCAACTTCCACATCCAGAACACTCACCCACTGCCAAATCTCCTTCTCAGTGCACTCACTCCCTGAGATCTCCAGAACAGTGCTTAAATCCATTTTAGCTCCTTGTGCTCTTCCCCAGGCAGCCACGGCAGCCGAGACAGCCTCCCTTTCAGACCAAGGCTCTTGTCTAGGTTGGCTAGGGCCGGCTGCAGAGAATATCCCAGAGAGCCCCCAAATGTAGCACTGCCCCCATGAAGACTGCTTAGAACTACCTGTTCCTCTGCACAGCCCTGACATTTTGAACCCTCAAACCCACTTGACATTCTGGGTTCAGACATATTTTTGCAGGCACCTTTAAATAGCACTCCAACACAGGTTAGATAGATATTCTCTTAGGTTTTAATGGAATAAAGATATATGTACAAAAGGGGTCCTGGTCAACCGATTCCTGGATAACAGCCAAGACTCAGGTGAGGAAACCCCTGAAGAAACAGCTTAATTACAGCTAAATAACACAGATACTGGATATACATATGTACAGTAGAATACTAGAATACAATTAGGGAATAAGCAAGTGATTATAAATAATCCACTAGTTAAGGCAATATGATTCCACACTAAAGGGGATCCCAGGCAAGCCTATACAAGCTTGACGTCCTAATGAGAGACCAGATGGAATAGGAGTAGTACGGGGCCCTTTAATTGATGGTAACAGCAATGTACAGAGTGCAGGCCTGCAGTAGTCTTCACCGGTAGTTGGAGCTCTTTGAATTATATCCAAGATATGGCACAGTGATGCTAGGGTAAGCAGGACAGCTTAAACTGGCTAGTGGTATTCCTTAGAATAGTTCCGGGTATAGATGTCTTTGTACAGTTTCTTATGTAATGCAATAAAGTGTTTCCATGGGCAAGGTGTCTGTACACAGTGTCCAAGCAAGATAAACAGGTAGGGATTGTGAATGATGGGCGACTGCCCTCTCACCAACTGAAGAGCTGGATAGGAGATCATTACCCTAAAGATTTCATCTCTCCATATGCCCCTCTATGGTTAAATCCTACCCTCTCTCAATTTTATAAACTACCAAAGCCTATCGCATGGACTAAGTATAATATCAAACTACTTTCCCAGGTGGTCACTGATCGGAAACTGTCAACTTTCTCTATACTCACTTCAACTTTTAACCTCCCTAGCTCCCATTTATTTAGATACTACCAGCTTTCCCATGCTTTTCATGCTCAGTTTCCACTGGATAGTTTGATAATCATAAAATCTACTCTAGAATCAGTAATTCGGTCTGAATACTTGGAGAAGCCCATTTCGAGACTGTATTCCCATCTCGTCCTAATTTCCCTCCCGCCATTAGAGGGTCTTAGTACTAGGTGGGTGCAAGACATACCAGTTTTAGACATGGAAGACTGGAGTGTGTGGGACTTCCCTCTTAGATCTTTAGTATCCTTGAGAGATAGCTTGATCAAATTTAAATTGATTTATAGAGCATATCTCACGCCACACAAACTTCATAAGATAAATCCTGTGTTCTCTTCTGAGTGTTGGCGGTGTGGTGTGGCTCAAGGGGATTTCTCGCACATCTTCTGGACTTGTCCATATATACCTATGTTTTGGTTGGAAGTGGTGGACCTGTTGAACGCTATTACTTTCGCCCCTCTGCGGGTCTTAATGTCTATATGTTTGCTGGGTCTGGTGGAGGCCATTCTCCAAACAGTGTCAGAGCAAGAGTTTGTTAATACCACATTATTTTATGCAAGAAAAGCCATTTGCTTTGCACTGGAAGAAATCCTCTCCTCCCAAGCTTTGATACTGGAAACAATTGGTTAACAATAATCTTCCGCTGTACAAAGACACTTACACGAGTAGGGGATTTTCCTGTAAGTATGATAAAGTCTGGGCAAAGTGACTGGATAAACCTTATACATCATCTGATGCCAACAGAGGATATTGACAACAATATAAGCCTTTCTATATATTGTATAGGTTGTGCAGGGCCACTGGGGATAGTCTATTATTGCTAGTCTATTATTGCTATTGCTATTGTGTATGGGTTGATTGATAATGATAGGTCTTAGATTCTATTCCAGAAAAAGTACTTTTTCATTAATTATCCTTTTTTCTTTCTTTGTTATTTCAAATTGATGGCTGCTATGCAGTGTAATTGGATCTTGAACCTGTATTAATATTCTAGTGCAATGTGTATGATGTTTTGTTTTGTCTGTTTGTTCAAAAGAAATGAATAAAAAAAAAAAAAAAAAAAAAATATATATATATATATATATATATATATAAATAAAAAGAGCTGGATAGGAACCTCCCGAACAGCGACCCCAGAGGAGATGCCTGTAGCTGGCCAGCTAAGACCTGTCCTAGGTTGTTAATATGACTTACATGCATATACAGCTAGACCTGCTAATAACCTTAATGCAATTAATATGCTCATATGTGAGAGACAAAGCAGAGCTATTTACTGTGATTTTATGTTTTGAATGTCATGTAACAGTTGTATATTGTGTTCACAGAAGCAAAAAGAGAGAATATGCCTTTTAAGATTTGTTGTGTGACTGTAAGGTATGCTCAAGACCCAGCAGAATTGAAACCAGAAAGCATAGAGTTAAGCCTTTGTTATTCAGCAGGAGTCTTGGCCAATCTCAGCCAAACTCACATTGAGCAGGAGTCTTGGCCAATCACAGCCAGCTTTACACTCATTCTGTCTGGGAAATTCCCTAGCAGAGCTGCTAGAATTTACTACACCAGAGAGAGAGGAACTGAACAGACACAGATCCAGTCAGAGTTCTGTTTTATGGAAGCAAGTGGCCAAAATATGTATTTAATACAGTTATATGTGTTCCTATTGTTATTAATGTGATTAGAACTGTATACTGAACTAGTTATGTGTTCGCTTATAGTTCCACCAAACATCATAGCAATGGTTCAAGCAAGCAAACAAACGTGTAAACTGCAAACTGCAATATCAAACAAGTAAAGCGATTGATTAAGCCTCAGATATACCTCTCAGAGAGATCATAAAGTGCCTAAAGTATTTAAAGTGAAAGTACAGATACTGAAGAGAGAAATATATCTACCATTTTATGTAAAATGAGAAGACTGAACAGTTGAACCGCCATTTTGTTAGACTTTATACAAGACATGCTTGTACATGGACTGTCTGCTGCGAAATTGTCAGTGTTATATATGAAGAAAAGCTGGCGTTAATAAATAAGTTATCTTAAGAGTTTGGTGTGCTCTTTAAACCTACTGCTTCCATAGAACAGCGCTAGAAGAATTATAGAGTAACAGACAGTCTTGTTTGGACTAAAAGGTCAGAAATTAAAATTCTTCTAATGCCACAGCGCATAAGGCACTTCATAGTGCTGCGTCTGCCATAGTGGAACTATTTGTTGCCTTTGAGGGCGAAGCGATCGTGCTCCTCAACTTGCACAGAAAAGAGCGCATTTGAGCAGCGGAGCTACCATAGAGGCCATAGAACATGTATTTAGTCAATATGCAGCCGACTCTTAAAGTGGCAGAACGGCAAACGCAAGATAGTCACAGAAAGAGCACCAACCCTCCCGCGATCCCTAGAGAGAGAAAAAAGACGCATGGTGGGAGGCCAAAGTCCAGAGATAGAGTGCCTACACCGCTACCCACGAAGAAGACACGTACTGCAGCCAGCTAGTTTCCCGCCACTAGGCCCAAAGCATCGCAAGTCAGCACAAAGCATCGCAAGTCAGCACAAAACATCGTAAGTCAGAATAGAGCATCAGATCAAGAAAGACAAGTCTCCTTTACGACTGATATTTGTTCCAACAACCTACAGATCACAGTATCCTGCTCTTCAGAATAAGGTCAGAGCTTTCCTTTATTACTATCATTGCCCATATGCTTGACAAGAAAGAGACATTTTCGCGTTCAGGAATAAAAAGACTAAGTAAAAAAAAAGAAAAAAACAAGGGACAGTTCGTAGTACAAGGACTCTATTGCATTCAAAGTGAAAGTCATTTTTACTGCCTGCACCTATTGCTATTGCATTTAAAGTGAAAGTCTCCTTAATAGTCGTATTGATTGTTATAATATTTAAAGTAGAAAAAAAAATGTCTAAGTCTAGTATTGCTATGCCACTGTTAGAGGATACAAAGATAGATAACATAGAAGGCGAAGAGCAAGTGAACCTGTCTAAGGTAGAAGAGTCTGATGAAGCATTAGTCTTGGCCCAAACAAATATATCCCAAATAAATGAATTTAGATGCTTAGAATGTATCAGAAGACCGACCCTAAAGATGCTGGAAAATTTGGAGCAAGAAGCAGCATTAAAAGAAAAAAGGTTTACCAGAATGTATGATAAGTGGAAATCTTACATTAAAGATGTTCGTAGAAAGCTAAAGTAAGAAAGTATAAAAGGAAACTTGAGTGATATGATAGAGACGGTAGAAGAATCCGAATCTGAGCTTATGGCAGCATATGTCAATCTGCGGTCATCTACGACACCTCCCCAGGATATTGTAAGGAACATGGACACATGTACTGCAGTCACTAAAGATCTAGTAAAGCTCATGAGAGAACTATCATCTGAAGCTAACTATGATGAAGTTAAGGCAAGAAAGAGAATGAACAAGATTTTCATGAGAGACTATGCTAGGTCCTTAGGAGGAACCACAATCACAAGTAGGACTTCTTCCATTAGCAGAAGTGCCAGTAACATATCAGAGTCCTCAAGTACTTTAATAGCCAAAAGAAAAGAACTTGTCAAACAACTTGCTGTCAAGAGAGCAGAAATTGAGATGGAATCTGCCATCAAGGGGATTAGCAGAAATGGAAAGGCTGAAGGAAGTTAAAATTATAGAAGCCAGTCTAAGAGTACACGAAGAGGACATGAATAGTAATCATAAGTCCAAATCTGTACTAAGTGAAGATGCAGACTCATACTTCCTTACATACGCCCAGGAAAATGGAAGGAAATCACCACTATGTAATGAAGAAAAAGGTCGTTGCCCTTCCATCCCTGCTCAGAAAAATGAAGAGAGAGACTCACCCAATTCAGAACTAAGTGAAAAAATAAAACAGGATAATTCTGTTCCTAGATGTCACTGCAATGAGCAGGAGAATGTTGCGACTATTGTCCCATTCTGTGGCTGGATTTGGCAGGCGAAACATGTACTTTTACCAGATGGCACTCGTTGGACTCCTAGAGTCCTTGTGGATTGTAGGACCATTGGAGTGGTCTACTATATGGAATGCTCTTGTCGAGCCTTCTATGTAGGGAAGACCAAGCGTCCATTCTTCAACAGAATCCGAGATTACGTGTACGAAATCTCTAACGGTAAACTAGAATCTGCTATTAGCCGTCGCATTGGCCTTTATCATAACTACGGTCTTGACCACATGAAATTCTTCGCTCTAGAACATGTGGAGGCCCCTCCTCGTGGGGGAAGCATCGACAAACGCCTACTCCAATTGGAAACTAAATGGATTTTCCAACTGGAGGCTACCAAAGCACCTGGCCTCAATGAAAACATAAGTTACAAGCCTTTTCTCTGAATAATTAGATATGCTGAATGGCTGTTATGTATATTACAGCATATCTGAGTGTATATCTCCCAAATAAAAATGGGGGTGAAATATAGGGACACTCTGTGTGACCCCTGATCTATACCTGACTCCTCGACATTTTATTCTGATTTATACTATGCTCACGTGGATCTTCCCTTGTGACCCTTAGCTGATCGTGGCTAATGCCGTGCGACTGGGTGCATAATATATGCATGGCAGTTATTTGTTACCGGTACATAATTTAAGTTTTGTCCAGCCGCCCACAACGCCCCCGGATTCTCTATGTGTTCCGTGAGGTGATAAGTTGTCTGTCGTCTGGCTCTTTTGAGAATATGAATTAAAATAAAATATATATTTTTTTTTTATTATTATTATTATTATTAATAAATCATAAAATTATTGTTATAGACTAATACCGGTAACTATGGCGGGACGGGGAGGCATATCTAGCCAGTGGCCCCATATGTGGATGTAATATATATAATTTCCCCCCCCCCTTTTCTTGCCATCATGGGGGGGGC
>BLSH010493407.1:484261-501015 GCA_018402905.1 Glandirana rugosa
ATAGGGTGAATGGTCTAGAGAGACTGGAGTTCCCATCACAACTCGCTTGGGCCTGACATTGCAAGCCCAGGCATGGCTTGAAAACCCACAGGCACCGTGCCTGGGCCTGGGCCTGTAAAGTTTTTAGCAAGCCCAAGCCAGGCCCCAAGACGATAAAATGAGGTGCACAACTCTTCGACGTCCCGTCGGTTAGTTGTTCGCAAAGTGACCAAACGGGAATCTTCGGTAGTGTCGGTACGGATGATTACCGTACCGACACTAACCGGCCACGTAGTACACTGGGTCGGAGAAATATTCGACCTCAGTGTCACGACGTCAGTGTACGAGGAACCCAACCGAACCCGAACGATTTTTGAAATGTCCGGGTCCGGGTCCGTGCCACGGACACCCAAAAGTTCGGTACGGACCCGAACGTTACAGTCCGGGTTCGCTCAACACTACCCTTGAGGTCAGAGAGATCTGGTAAGTGGGATAGCCAGCAGATTCCCAAAGACATCCTACAGAAGATTAGCCTATTTGTATCGCTACCTCTTTTACACACATAGCACCTTATTCCTTGGGACACTTCCAGCATTTATTATTCTGGACATCTAGTTTGAATGTTTAGAGCTTCTCAGGAATTGGAATACTGCGTTTTAGTGTGAATACAGGGGTGCATAAATTGGTGTTTATTATAATGATACAAAGGTTGCAGGCGCTATGATTTAAATTAAGCAGTAAGTGTTGTCTCTGGGATTGTCTATTCTGGATGATATCACACTTATCATACGAGAGAGGCATCTCCTTATGTATGTGGTACTGCTGAATGAGCCTATCTGTATCGCTACCTTTTTTACACACATAGCACCCTGTACATCTATTTCTGAGGACATTATTCTGGACATCTAGTTTGAATGTTTAGATCTTCTCAGGAATTGTAACACTGCGTTTTATTGTGAATGCAGATATCAGTGTTTATTAAAGTGATACAAAAGTTGCAGGCGCTATGATTCAATTAAAGCAGTAAGTGCCATCTCTGGGATTGTTTATTCTGGATGAAATCACACTTATCATACGAGAGAGGCATCTCCTTATGTATGAGGTACTGCTAAATGAGTGCGGTATTTATCGATTGCAATACTTTTAAGTGTATGTTCTGTGGAGAGAACCACTCTATACACATGTGCCAACAATTGAAGGAGAAATCCCCTAATGAAAAAAAAAAGGTTTGTACTTGTTAACCAACTGTGTTTTGGATGCCTAAGAAAAGGCCATATTACTAAGGAGTGTAAGAAAAGGGCCACATGCAGCGTTTGCAAAGGACGCCATCCTACACCACTACATGAAGAACGTCCAAAGAAGGATAAATCCTCAATACCTAAAGATGCTGAGGAAGAAAAGAAAACATAGGTATTCTCTTGCAGAGTAAGGGAAAGCAACGGCACATCAATGGTTGCACCAGTGTGCATTTCAAATCCTAAAAGGAAGAATAAGAAGGTATATGCCTATGCACTACTGGATGCCCAAATCGATGTCACCTTCATTGATCAAGAAATCTGCAAGAAATTACAAGTGGCTACAGAACCAGTGAAGCTCAAACTCACCACAATGATGGGGAGAGACACATTAGTGAACAGTCAAAGGGTCAAAGGATTGAGAGTTAGAGGACTTCATTCAAACCTCACATTGGATCTACCTCCAGCTTATACGAAAGACGATATACCTCTAGATTGAGATTGCATACCTACCTGTGAAGCAGCCAATAAATGGGAGCACCTATCTGTCATATCTCATGAAATGTCCCCGCTGAAGGAGTTTGGTGTTGGACTGTTGATAGATTATGATTGTTCCGAAGCTTTGGTACCACGAAGGGTAATCACAGGAGGAAAGGGTGAACCCTACGCTGTTCAAACTGATCTAAGATGGGGCGTTGTTGGAGGAAAACAGCAGATTGCAAACTCAAGACAGGTGACAGGATTGTGTCATCGAATATCTGTCCAAAAGTTACCAGCTGTAAGTTCAGTGGCAGTAATCAAGGTCCTTGAATCTGACTTTGCAGATATAAGTTTTAAAGAAAAGAGTGTATCCCAAGAAGACATAAAGTCCGTACACATCCTAGAAGAAAGTATTCAGCAGAATCAACGAGGTTACCTTGAAATGCCCTTACCTTTTAGAGAACGACCTCGTCTGCCAAATAACAAAAATCTTGCCCTAGCAAGATTTAAATGTTTGAAGAAAAGGATGGGAAGAGATCTCAAATTCAAGCAAGATTATTTGAAATTCATGGAAGGCATCCTTGAAGAAGGACATGTAGAAAAGGTTAATAAACAACCCAAAGAAGGAGAAGTGTGGTACATCCCACATCAAGGTGTTTACCACCTAAAGAAACCAGATAAGATTAGAGTAGTATTTGATTGCTCAGCAAAGTATGACGGTTTTGCATTGAACGATCATCTACTAAAAGGACCAGATCTTACAAACACTCTGCCTGGAGTACTCTGTAGATTCAAACAGTATCCCGTAGTGGTCATGTGTGACGTTGAAAAGATGTTCCACCTGTTTCACGTGAAGAATGAACTGGTTGCCCTGAGGAAGTCACGTGACGTGACCTAACGCATAGGACCGGACGTACTCGTAACCGGAAACACAGTGAGAGGTGGCTACGCCGATGTATTATTGCAATGCTTTTATCCCCTGATTTTATGTAAGCAGCCACTTTAGAGTTTAATAAACTGGTATTATTACATTATTGCACTATGGGAGCTTGTCTTTTCTATTTATGAGGAAAAGAGTCTACACCTGACACCTCCCTACCACAGATACTAAGAGGATAAGAGGATACTAGGAATTGAGAGAAGGACGCCCCCTAGGGGGGATGACTGTACCACATAGCTAGCTGTGTTCTAGCTGAAGGCACAGGTACTGTGCCTTAGAGGTGAGAGTTCTGAGAGCACAGTTTGGATAGCACTGTCACAGGAGTCCCCCTGGTGGTAGTCTTCAATACCCACCAGATTGACTCATCTATGTTTGTTGCACCAAGTTTAGCACTTTATAAAGGAGTTTTGGAGCACTGATTTGAGCACGGAGACACTTGTTGCTACTATATGGAATTGTTCTATGAACTATTTTTAGCATCTAAAAAGTTTTTTATGGACTTGCTATAATTTCCACATATTCTAATACGTTTATGATATTTAATATCTGGCACTCATTGCACTATTTACGCACCTAAGTCACTTTTTGATGTGCGCACTTTTGTTTTGGTTTGGATGTATTTTATTATATTTTGGCACTTGTTCTAGCACGGAGTCACTTTATATTTATTTTACCTGTGTGAATATATGGTCTGGCTACTGACTGCGCAGTACACCTGATTTTATTAGTATTTATGTTGTACTACTGTGTTTAGTATTAGTATTGCAGCAGCCGGTTTATGTACTATCATTAGTTATTTATATTTCACTTTTTAGTATGTTTGGTAGCGCAGGGAATTCACACTTATTAATTTCGCTACAGATACTATTCTGTATAGCAAGAAATTATGTTTTTTTTTTAACGAAAACCTAATTTAACCATAAAACTGAGCACAAATCACTTTTTTGGGGGCTATCAACATCAGTATAACCATGAAGAAAAACAGATTAACACAATTCTTCAAGAGCAAGAACACAATTACAAGGATGTGTAATGGAAGTCATTTCCCCAGGTTTTTAGTGTTTGTTCTAGTTGTGTGAAAGGGGCACGCCAGTGATGTGTTTGCTGAGATTGTTGAGATTGAGACCACTGAGTGATATTGCGTTCTATCAAGTGTGTATGTTGTATGAGCTCTCCTCTGACTCCCTTATTTAGTAGCTGGATCAGTAATGGTTCCAGAAGTTGTTTTTGCTCTTCTGACATCCATCGTATGTTCTTAGCAGTTATTAATCCTAAATCATCACATTCATCCCTCTTTTGATTCAGTGCAGTCGACGCTTGTGAAAGAAAGCTGGTAGTTGAATATTGTGCTGATTGTCTTTTTTTACCTCCTTTTGGTGTTTCAGCTACTGATGTTCAAGGTTCCAATTGATTGATGAATAGATCCTGTGTAAAGAAAATGTAATTTGTTTTTATTGTACATAATAGCACACAATTTTCTAAACAATTATTCTTTTCTGTTACAGTTACCAACAAGCAATTTCAAGATTATTGGAATTTCCCAAAGTCTGGTGGTGCGATAGATGGGAAGCATGTGCGTATTACACCCCCTGCAAACTCTGGTTCCTACTATTACAATTACAAAGGATACTTCAGCATTGTGTTAATGGACATAGTGTATGCCAAATACGAATTCATATTTGTGGACATTGTGAAGAATGGACGAAACTCTGATGGAAGAATAATAGAAAAAACAGAATTTTACAATCATCTAAAAAATGGGTTACTTAAAGTGGTTGTCAACTCTTGACAACCACTTTAACCTACCGGTAAGCCTATAATAAGGCTTACCTGTAGGTTCGCTGCATATCTCCTAAACCCGCGATCCCGGAAGAAGACACACTCAACATGACGGCAGTCACAGCGGTTCTTGGGGACCGTTGCAACAGCGTCACTCTAAGGTGATGCATACTAGCTCATTTGCCCTTGACAACCACTTTAATCTGCCATCAAAACAAGGGACAGTAAATGGACTCAACTTTGTCTTTGTTGCCGATGAGGCACTTGATTTAGGAGAAAATCTGCTCAAACCATTTCCTATGAAAAATCTTAGCCCAAATCAAAGAATACTTATTACAGATTATCACGAAACTCAACGTGTGGTAGAGAATGCGTTTGGTATTATGGCCAACAGGGCCTGTCTCCAGACCTAAACCCTATTGAGCATCTGTGGGGCATGCTCAAATGAAAGGCGGAGGAGTGCAAGATCTCTAACATCCACCAGCTCTGTGATGTCGTCATGGAGGAGTGGAAGAGGACTCCAGTGCCAATCTGTGAAGCTCTGGTGAACTCCATGCCCAAGAGGGTTAAGGCAGTGCTGGAAAATAATGGTGGGCACACAAAATATTGACACTTTGGGCCCAATTTGGATATTTTCACTTAGGGGTGTACTCACTCTTGTTGCCAGAGGTTTAGACATTAACCAGTAGAAATCCGCACTATAGCGGAAAGATGGCTACAGCGCGGATCTGAATTGCCGGGTGGACATCCACTGGAGATCTGCGATAGAGCAGCAGAACGGGGAACCGCCACTGTAAACATGGTAGTTCTCCACTCTGTGAAGGGAGACATAACAGATCTACTGATCCCTGTAATCGGGATCAGTGAGATCTGTTATGTCCCTGCCAGCCCCATCCCCACACAGTTAGGAAACATATGGGGAACACAGTTCACCCCTTGATTGCCCCCTTAGTGTTAACACCTTCCCTGCCAGTGACATTTATACAGTAATCAGTGGATATTTACATTTCTGATCGCTGTATAAATGTCAGTGGTCCCAAAAAAGTGTAAAAAATGACCGACAAAAAATAAAAAATTTGATAAACGCCATAAATCGAATCCCATAGTTTGTAGATGCGATAACGTTTGCGCAAACCAATCAATATACGCCGATTGTAATTTTTTTTACCAAAAATATATAGAAGAATATATATGGGCCAAAACTGATGAATAATTTTTTTAAATATTTTTTTTGGATATTTATTATTTCAAAATCGTCGCTCTTTGTTTGTTTATAGCACAAAAAATAAAAACCACAGAGGTGATCAAATACCACCAAAAGAAAGCTCTATTTGTGGGAAAAAAATGATAAAACATTTTTTTGGGTACAACGTCGCATGACCACGCAATTGTCATTCAAAATGTGACAGCGTTGAAAGTTGAGAATTGGTCTGGGCAGGAGGGGGGTTTAAGTGCCCTGTAAGCAAGTGGTTAATGTCTGTGTATTGAGTTATTTTGAGGGGACAGCAAATTTACACTGTTATACAAGCTGCGGCAAGTAAAAGGATTGAGCCGGCAACTCTGTAGTCCATATAGCAATTTTTAAGGTTGGTTACATGAAGTGACAAGCAAAACAACTGATGTGTTTCGGCAACAGCCTTAGTCGTAGCATGTTAAACATAAAAATGGCAATAAATTTATACTCCTATAAGCTCCACCAAAAGCAATTTGCATTTGTTTGGTCTCTAGCCCCGTTAGATTAAAGTGGATAAAGGGACGTGAGTCCGTTCTAGGTTGTATTGTACACCATACACCGTCAAACTTCACCACGTGGACATTCCCCTCAGGACATGCACTTACCAGAAATCGGTAAGAACTGCGCCTTAATATACAGCCCAATCTCTCTCCTTCTGATCGTCACGGATGTCCCGTCCCACTCAGGCACATAAAAAAAACAAACAATAGAGATAGTGTATTACCTTCAAGATTTATTATCATGCCCCCCGCTAAAACACACTTACATAATCAACAATAAAATCTTGCATAGAATCCTGCATAAAACATAGGGTACCTCACCGCACACCAGTACTCCTAGCCTCGGCTTCTCACACCAGTTTCTCCGTTTCTTGGTGCTGAAACGCACCCGTCACTTCCTGGTGCCGCTGGGTCAACTGACGCGTTTCGTCATCACGACTTTGACTGAGGGCGTGACGCAGCGGCGCGGCTCACCAGTTAAATACAGGGCTTCGATCGGCACCACCCATCCACGTCACCTCCCGGTCTAACCAGCTGGGTACTAGGGAGGTGAACGTCAGACTGTGCGGCCGTATCCAAGGAGAGTAAAGCACTGCGCATGACCACTCCTTATCAGGCGCCTAAACAGATTGTTTAACACTGCGCATGTCCGCTCGTTACCTAGCAACTGTAAGGGACAACAACTTAGCAAGTGTCCATATCTGGGTGGTCCTGAGCAGTCTGCACTCATTGCCCTTGCTTCAAACACAGGTTCAGCGGTATACAGGGCCACCAGGGAGCGGTATACAGGGCCACCAGGGAGCGGTATACAGGGCCACCAGGGAGCGGTATACAGGGCCACCAGGGAGCGGTATACAGGGCCACCAGGGAGCGGTATACAACTACCCCCCACCCAGCCACCCCCCCTCGCCCCCCCCACCTCCGGCGCGGGCGGCACTGTCCTGACACCACACACCCCTGCACTTACTATGTGTAGAGCGGTAGTGTGTGGAGAGGGTGGATGGACGTTCCGCTCCTCGGGTTTCCTGTTTTTTGCCAAAGCTCCTAGGCATCCAATAGGATCGCCTGGCGCTTTGGCCAATCAGGAAAAAGATCTTATTGTAGCTAGGTGAGGGATGCCTGGGTTTGGCGCCCCCCCTGGCCTGGCGCCGTAAGGCAGCTGCCTAAGCTGCCTTATGGTGGCGCCGGCCCTGTGCGAAGGACAGCTCTCAGTTCTCACCTTACCATCAAAGAACGAACATCCGAGAACCCATGGACTCATCATCGAATCTCTGATTGATCATGGACATTTTGAAAGCAAGTAAACTTCTTTTCTATCTCATTTCTTTGCTGCTGTAGATTATGTCTCTTATTGCTTTGTAACATCATTTTTCTGTAAATATTTTACTGCACCCAAACTTGACCTTTTCATTATTAGACCTTATTCTGAAAAGTATTAATCTTGTCCCTAAAGTCCCTTAATGCAAGCTATCATTAACCTGTTCCTTTGAAGAGTGCTACTGTTTAAAATAACTCATCTGAATATCCCTGTCTGTGGTGACAGCGTGGGTTACAGGTGGTTATTCTAAATTCATATTGGTATTGCTAAAATCCAGATCTTCTGGCCGGTATCCAGAGGTGGTGGCAGTGAAAGGGTTAATTGCTTGAATTAGCAATCACTCTCAAGCGGCTGGCACTTACACGGTGGTCCCGCAAGCTGGGAAATCTTTGTGCTGAAAGCAGCTGAGAGTGGCATTGCTACATTAGTGACAAGCGCAGTGTGAGATCAAGAGGGTCCTCGGTCACCCATCGGTGAAGTGGGCAGTGATCTGATACCCGCATTCGTCACACTGTGGTCTGATGAGACAAAGATAAACATATTTTGTTCAGATGGTGTCAAACATGTGTGGTGGCAATCAGGTGAGGAGTACAAAGACAAGTGTGTCTTGCCTACAGTCAAGCATGGTGGTGGGAGTGTCATGGTCTGGGGCTGCATGAGTGCTGCCGGCACTGGGGAGCTACAGTTCATTAAGGAAACCATGAATACCAACATGTACTGTGACATACTGAAGCAGAGCATGACCTCCTCCCTTCGGAAACTGGGCCCCCAAACACACCTCCAAGACGACCACTGCTTTGCTAAAGAAGCTGAGGGTAAAGGTCATGGACTGGCCAAGCATGTCTCCAGATCTAAACCCTATTGAGCATCTTTGGGGCATCCTCATACGAAAGGTGGAGAAGCGCAAGATCTCTAACATCTACCAGTTCCGTGATGTTGTCATGGAGGAGTGGAAGAGGACTCCAGTGGAAACCTGTGAAGCTCTGGTGAACTCCATGCCCAAGAGGGTTAAGGCAGTGCTGGAAAACAATGGTGGCCACACAAAATATTGACACTTTGGGCCCAATTTGGACATTTTCACTTAGGGCTGTATTCACTTTAGTTGCCAGCGGTTTAGACATTAATGGCTGTGTGTTGAGTTATTTTGAGGGGACAGCAAATTTACACTATTATACAAGCTGTACACTCACTACTTTACATTGTAGCAAAGTGTCATTTCTTCAGTGTTGTCACATGAAAAGATATTATAAAATATTTACAAAAATGTGAGGGGTGTACTCACTTTTGTGAGATACTGTATATATCGATGTGCGTGTTTATATATATATATATATTTATGGTCATGGCCCTCTGACCAAAGATAGATGTGGATAACATAAACACGTGACAAAACTTACAACATAAATAGTCCTGAGGTGTGCCCTGGTCATCTGGTCAGTATGCCAAGCGAAGGGGGCATACCCTATATAAGTAATGGAGATTATGGAGAAGAATGTGTTGAGAAGTGCCCTAAAAAAGGGGGATGGGAGGGAGGGTATCGCACACTGGAACCGACAAAGAGCATGGGGGAGTGAGCTGCTTAAATACCCTCCAGGCTCCTCCAATAAGTTCAGGCCACCATACTGGCCTTCTTATTTATGGCCATGGCCCTCTGACCGAAGATAGATGTGGATTACATAAACACGCGACAAGACTTACAACATAAATAGACCTGAGGTGTGCCCTGGTCATCTGGTCAGTATGCCAAGCGAAGGGGTCAAAAATATCCAGTTTTAGGGAAGTAATCCTTTATTGGTACTGTAATCATTGAGACAGTTTACTGAAGGTTTATGCCATCTCCAGCTGAGGATTTGGAATGTATCTAGCGAAGCAGCCGGACTTCCATCTACCTAATTACTTGATCACTAGGTGTGCTGAGATGCAGCCGAGGCTGTTCCGATCCTGAGGGAATGTCCGGAATACCGACCAGGGCCAAGGCCTAAGTTCACCCATAGGATCTTTTTTTTTTTTTAAAGTATGTTTTTATTAATTTTTGACAAAGTATAATTACAATAGTTACATTAGTCGTAAAAACACATGGCAAGGAGATATACAGATTACAACCAAACCAGGGCCGAACATGGCCAACAACATATCTCACAGTAATAGTCCGCCATCCCCTTTGTAAAAGGGGGGCGGTTAGAGGAGTTTAACCAAAACCTGCCCCTCCGACCCAGCCGGATCGGTACAGGAGGTCAAAGGAGTGTACAGAAACACACCCATAGGATCTTAACGTGCCTGATAAATTGGCTGCCACTCAGAGGGCTGGTTGAAAAAGGCAACGATGGGCTAGAGTCAGATTGACTGGGCAGATGAAACAGTAGCCGGCCGAGTACCACCACTGGGCACCAGGCGGTGTTAGTCTGAAAGAGGTTGATATTGACCCCCGGGTCCATATTGTTGAGTTCTGGAGACCGCAAGATGAAGGACAAAATAGTCTTGAATACTAGTAAGGTGGCGTCTGCATGGTATCTGGCTGCTAGTGCCACTAAAGGTAAATTTCCTATGCCACAGAAAACCGTAGAGGGCCAGGTAGATGGTCGCTTGGACGATTAGACTGGGCAGAACCCCGAACGGGAACGTGCCAGGATTTTAGACCTGTCCTTAAAGATAGCTTATGTGATGGGTAAGCGTTTGCCATTGGCTACGGGCTGTTGTTTGTGGATTCCACGTAGGAGGGATCTCATTGTGTGGGCTGTAAACACAGATGGCTTTTCTGGGGTCCTGTAAGGACAGAAATGCTGGAGGCCAGCTGGGTATAGCTTGATAGTGTTATGAGAAAGAGCCAGCTGCGTGTGGCAATACGATACGAAGGATAGGACATTCCTTGTGTCATCTGTCATTGCTCCGGAGCGTGAGCTGCTGCCCTAAAGGGATAGAGTTAACAAAAGCGGGGATGACTGACTAAAACCGGGGACCTGAAGGATTTCTGGTGGCTATGGCCCTGCAAACCAGTGATGGCCAAAAATTGCAGCAACACCTGTGGAAGCTGATAAAGCTAATGCTAATGGAATAAACATAGATATGCTGTTCCAGTTTGCGAGGATTTCCCCCCCACACTGTCATACTCGTTATTGCTGCTGGGTCCAGCCTGAGAACGTGATCAGGGTTTGTACCTACAAGAGGAAGACTAAGAGGTGTGAAATGAAGGACCGTCCCAGAGGGATAATCCTTAAGGCAAAGTTGAGCATCCCTGATAGAGATTTTGGCTGTCTCTTAGTACGCCCTGCGAAAGGGTAAAGGTGTGAATGACCGTCTTGATTCGGGACAATTGGTCAGGAGGTAGGGCTCTGCTATGGGCACGTAGATTGCCAAATACCACTCCTAGTACATATTTAAGGTTACTGCAGGATGCAGATTGATAGCCCCCCCCCCACCGACGGGATAGGCTGTCCCAACTTGTCCACCTGGTGAGGTTATGCAGGGGCCAGCAAGCTCTGACTGCTACCGAAGGTGGAGGGAAAGTTGAGGGGCGTCTAGTAACTGTATGAGAGCACCAGTTCGACGTACGGTGGAGGACTGGCAAATAGCACAAAACAGGGAACGTAGATTGGCAAAGTGGTGGCAGAAAAGCTCTGTGTCAATGACACTCCAGTTTGAAGAGCAGCCTGGAGAGCTTAGGCTTCCTGGCTTTAGTGGGGTAGGGAGCGCACCTGTACTGCAGCTCTGCTGTGAGCTTGGGGATGGTCCATCCCCTGAGGGACTGCACGCTGCTGCTTCGAGCCCACTGAGGGTGACAGAGGGGTGGGTATGAAACCTGCACTGCTGGCCCGTGACATGGCTGCCACTATAAGACAAAACAAGGGGGAGCATGTGTCAAGAGGGGTCATAGCAGCATGATAGTGCAGAACAATGTGACAGAGAGACCCGTGGACTACCTAACTGATGCTCTAGTAGGGAGGTCCTGGTAACGATCGAAACCTGGTCGACTGCAAACCTGTAGTAGTTGTGACATGAGTGAAAAATGTATATCTCCTTTATTTTCCTGAACAGATTGTCCCACCCCTGTTATGCTGGGTAGCTCTGATGAAGAAGTGATCCCTATGTTTTTTTTTGTTTTTTTGTTTGTTTTTTTAGGCAAACATCCAACCTGATGCAGGATGGGACCTAAACTCAACTGACTTGGAGAAATGACAGAGAAAACGGTGAGTGGCTCGTGTGTGAATGCCACTAAAGAGGAGTGGCCGATTAAGTGCGACTAAAATGGTGTGTGGCTGATTGTGTGCCACTGAGAATGTGCTTGTAAGGAGTTATGTTTGTACCTGCTTGCAGCAATTGCGAGGGATTGATGTAATATGTGCTTGCAGAGATTGCAAGGGTGTGTGTTTGCAGCGATTGCAAGGGTGTGTGCTCGCAGCGATTGCAAGGGTGTGTGCTCGCAGCGATTGCGAGGGGTTGATGTAATATGTGCTTGCAGCGATTGCAATTGTGTGTGCTCGCGGCGATTGCGAGGGGTAGATGTAATATGTGCTTGCAGCGATTGCAAGTGTGTGTGCTTGCAGCAATTGCAAGTGTGTGTGCTTGCAGCGAGTGCGAGGGATTGTGTAGATGCGTGCTCGCAGCTTTTGCGAGGAGTATATGTAAATATGTATTTGCAATGAAGCTTAGTATGTGTGCTCACAGCGATTGCGAGGGATTTGTGTTGATGTGTATTTGCAGCGATTACAAGGAGTTAATGTTAATACATACTTGCAGCGATTACAAGGAGTTAATGTTAATACATACTTGCAGCAATTGCAAGTATGTGTGCTTGCAGCGATTGCAAGTGTATGCTCGCAGCGATTGTGAGGAGTTAACCACTTGCCGACCGCCAACCTCAGGTTGACGGCGACAAAGTGGTGCGATATCGCAAATCGCCGTCATTTGACGGCGGCTGCGAGATCGCGCACTGTGAGCACGCGCGCCGCCAGAGGCGCGCCCGCGCGCTCACTGTGTTCGGGGAAGGCCAGGGAGCAGGTGCGGTGGCCTCGATCGCCGCCGGCTACCCGCGATGCCCCCCCCGGAGTGAAAGAACGGAGGTCCGTGTAAGTAAACACGGACCTCCGTTCTGTGAAGGGGGAAGGGCTGTGATCACATCCTTCCTCTACACGGAAGCTGTGATCACTTCCCTTCCCCTGCTAGGGCAGTCCCCCCACAGTTAGAACACGCCCAGGGAACACTGTTAACCCTTAGAGCTCCCCCTGCAGGTTAACCCCTTCACTGCCAATGGCATTTACACAGTAATCAGTGCATTTTTATAGCACTGATCGCTGTATAAATGCCAATGGTCCCAAAAAAGTGTCAAAATGGTCCGACATGTCCGCCCCAATATCGCAGTACCGCTAAAAATCGCAGATCGCCGCCATTACTAATAAAAAAAATAAAAATAAAAACCCCAAAAATGAATTCTCATCGTCCGAAAAACGCGGCCACTTTTGCGCAAACCAATCAATAAACGCCGATTGTGTTTTTTTTATCGCAAATATGAGGAAGAATATAAATCGGCCAAAAACGGTGAAAAAAAATGTTTTTTTATATTTTTTTTTTGGATTTGTATTTTAGCAAAAAGTTAGAAATTAGTTTTTTTTTGCAAAATTGTCGCTCTTCTTTTGTTTATAGCGGCGATCAGAAATGACGCAGCCATTATCAAATACCACCAAAAGAAAGCTCTGTTTGTGGGAAAAAAAGGACGCAAATTTAGTTTGGGTACAACATCGCACGACCGCACAATTGTCAGTTAAAGCGACGCAGTGCCGAATCGCAAAAAGGGCTCTGGTCCTAAAGTGTGAAATCCTTCCGGGGCTGAAGTGGTTAATGTAAGTATGTGTTTGCAGCGATTGCAAGAAGTTTAGTATACGTGGTCGCAGCGATTGCGAGGGATTTGTGTTCATGCATACTTGCAGCGATTGCGAGGAGTATGTGTAAATACGTATTTGCAGTGATTGCAAGAAGTTTAGTATACGTGCTTGCAGCGATCAGAGGGATTTGAGTTGATGCATGCTCTCAGCGATTGCGAGGGGTTAATGTAAATAAGTGCTTGCAGCGATTGCAAGTTTATGTGCTTGCAGTGTTTGTAAGTGTGTGTGTGCTTGCGATTGCGAGGGATTGTGTAGATGCGTGCTTGCTTCGATTGCGAGGAGTTTGGTATGCATGCTTGCAGTGATTGCGAGGGATTTGTGTTGTGTGTTAATGTAAATACGTGCTTGCAGCGATTGCAAGAAGTTTGTATGCATGCTCGCAACGATTGCGAGGAGTTTATGTAAATACGTGCTTGCAGCGACTGCAAGAAGTTTTGTTTATGCGTGCTTGCAGCGATTGCGAGGGATTTAGGTTGATACATGCTCGCAGCGATTGCAAGGAATTAATGTAAATATGTGCTTGCAACGATTGCAAGAAGTTTTGTTTATGCGTGCTTGTAGTCACTGCAAAGGAGTCTATGTTGATGCGTACTCGCAGCGATTCCAGAAGAGCTTATATAAATACATGCTTTGCAGCAATTGCAAGAATTTGAGTTTGTGCGGTGATTGCGAGGGGTTTACGTAGATGCTTGCTGGCAGAAGTTTGCAAAGAGTTATGCACGTGCATGCTTACCATAAATGGGTGATGTAATGCTTGCAGCGATTGCAAGACGTAGTGCTCATATGCGTGCTTGCTGCAATTTGCAAGCGACGTTTATGAGTGCTTGCAGTGATTGCGAGAAGTTGTGCTTAGTTGTGTTTGTGAAAAGGTGGCTGTCGCTAAAGGTGTGTTTATGGTGTGTTTATGGTGTATGTGAGAGATAGTATATCTGTTTGTGCTTGCCCCAATTGCAAGGTGTAGCGCTGTCAAAGACATGCTTGCAAAGATTGCAAGGGACTGTGCAGCTGAAGGCGAGTTTGCAGTGACTGCAAAAGAGTCACCTACTGATAGACGAACATGAGGATAGCAGAAATTGAATGTGCAGGAATGCATTGTCACCGTGACTTTTCATAATTGTCTTTGGAGTAGAACCTGGACCGATATGAATCAGTAGGCAGGGGGATGATCTGCACAGAGTGATGAAATGAACTGATACGAACTGGTAGTAGGAACTGACATGAACCGATGTGAATCGGTAGTAGGAAATAACATGAACCGTTGCAAATTGGTAGGTGAAAATAACATGAACCAATGCAAATCGGTGGTATGAAAATGACATGAACCGATGCAAATCGTTAGGTAGGGTAACGATGAACAGAGAAATGACAGGAACCAAATTGAATCGGTAGTAGGGACTGACCTGAACGGATGTGAAGCGGTGGTAGGGAAATGACGTGAATTGATGCAAATCAGTAGTGGGAAATGGTATGAACTGATACGAGCAGGTAGGAAGGGTAACCAATAGAGAGAATAGCATGGACCAGGTAAACAACGTGACCGATACAAATCGGTAAGTAGGTTCTAACTGGACTGTAGTAAGTATCTGATACGAATCGGTTGTGGGGTAGGACATTCACCGATGTGGATTGGTAGGCAGGGAAATTACATGAAAAGAGTAAATGAAATGAACCGATCAAAATCGGTTGAAGGGAAAGACATGAACCGATACAAATCGGTAGACAGGGTAATAGTACGAACAGAGTAAGTGACATGGTCCGATGTGAATCGGTGTGTATGTAATGTATCTGATACAAACCATTGTGCTGCTGACGCGACTAGGTTTGAAGCAGACAGTGGTAAGCATGCAATGGATTTGATACAAATCGATTGTGGGGTGAATGATGTGACCGATATGAATTGGTTATAGCGTGCATGAAATGAATCTGATACGAGTTGGCTTTAGAGAGTGTATGTTGCCCTTTTTTTTTCCTGTCGTTTGGTTTCCTATTTGTTTTTCTATTTTGCCATTGTTTTTTTTTGCTATTTTTGTCTGTCGTTCGTTTTTTTTTTTTTTTTGCAGTCGTTTTTTTTTTTCTGTAGAAAGCACATCCAAGCTTAGTTCAGGATGGAACAACCTGAACTCAACTGGCCTAGGGGAGAGGCGATAGACTAGAGACGTGAGTGACCGAACTGTATGCCACTGGAGCTAAGGAGTGGTCGGATCGTGTGTTACTGGAGAAGTGCTTGCAATGATTGCAAGAAAGCGACCTCATCAGGGAGGTGAAGATGAGGACAAATTGCACCGACTCAGGTCGGAGTTACGAAGCTGGAGTAACATGTGTGTTTTGAGTAAGTGTGACCGTATGAATGGTCTGACTAAAGACTGGGTGCTTGTGGCAGGAGACCCACGAAGGAAACCGAGCTGCTGGAAGTTTGTGATGTGTGTGACACTGGAATAGACTTGTGTCGTGCAGAGGATAGGAAACACTAAGTCGCCGATGCGACTGGGATTCGAATCGGGCCATCATAGCGTGTATAAGGTGCCACCCCCTCCTCAAAAACTGAACACATACCAACCACCCAACCCCCAAGGCTAATCAAGTGCAGTCAAGGCCCAGGTGGGTCTAATTACCACCTCAACCAGCCACAGAAACTGTGCACTCAATACATGCTAATGGAGGAGGAGGCAACCCCATAGACAGTGAATGCTGTGAGCAATCGAAGCCCGTGTCGAGCGATATCGGACAACGACCGACAGTGTCTCGGAGGGTTAGACCTAAGAGCTAATCATGTTTGTGGATGGAATGACAAACAAGGCAGGAGGGAACCTGCGAATCTATTATGCCTGTGCCAAATGATGTTGGGGCACGACCGACAACAACTCAGAGGCCGCTAAGTACAAAAGGGATGCAGGTAAGAAACATAATGAATTGTAACATTGGGTAAGAAATGAAAAGGTTTGAATCCTACCTGCAACAGTGAGCAAGAACCGCCGACGAAGACCACAAACTGAGACGCTGCAACACCTGGTAATCGAATGCACAGATTCACAAACATTAAGTGAGCCGGGGAGAGTTGGTCTTGTGACATGTGCTATCGTGCACTGGAACCGACAAAGAGCATGGGGGAGTGAGCTGCTTAAATACCCTCCAGGCTCCTCCCATAAGTTCAGGCCACCATACTGGCCTTCATAGATATATATATATATACTGTATATTATAGGTATATATATGTATATATATATATATACTGTATATTATAGGTACATATATATATATTTTATATTCTCATAAGTTCAGGCCACCATACTGGCCTTCATATATATATATATATATATATATACACTGTATATTATAGGTATATATATGTATATATATATATATATATATATATATATATATATATATATACACTGTATATTATAGGTACATAT